>VYZP01003104.1:0-59553 GCA_013400635.1 Hypocryptadius cinnamomeus
GTTGGATTTTTTTTTTTTTTGCTTGTTTTAGTTCAGTTTGGTTTGCCTGTTTGTTTGGGCTGGGAAGGTTCAGCCAGAAAAGAAGACAGTAAAGCTCTGTTAAGCTGTTTTGGTTTCTTTTCTCCCCAAGATATTCTCCCTTTCAGGAGAAGGCTGGGTAACCAGTCTACCTGGAAACACCAATGTACACAAATGTACTACAAATGTAGTACCCAGATCCATCAGACTCATTCCATTCTGGCAGTTCGTTGTTAAGGGAAAGGCTCATGATCTCATTCTTTCTGCCTGTCTTCTGACTTTTCTTTCTCAGTTGAAATAGCATTTCTCAAATCATATTAATGTCAAAATTGAGACATTCTGTTGCTTTGCATGTATAGTACTGTCAGCTGATCAACATGAAATTTTCTTCTATAAATCTAGCTGTAAGTAAATGTGTATGAATTCCTGGAAAACACTGTACTGTAACAGTGGAATGCTGTAACACACCATCAAAGTTCTTCAGGACTGTGCAAACTAGAGGAGAGACACTGTGTTAGGCTGAAGCTGTCTGATCTGGATGTTATCAGAAAAAAAGTTGTTAACAAATGGCTAACCCTGAGATACAGAGATATGGTATTTTGCTGTGCAGAGAGGTACTTCCTAGGCATTCTTCTCAAAAATCTGGCTCAGTGTCAAAATACCTTCCTGCTCTTTCATAACAGAAACTCAAACAAGAGTAGCACAAGTCTGTGATAATCTCTTGAAGGCTTTACTCCTGGGAAATGTTTTTCTCCCCAAAGTTTAGTAGTTACTCTTGGGGGAAGGAGCTGTTTCAGAGGTCCTTGTAACCCCTTTCTCTGCTCAAGCGATGTTCATAGTCAGGAGCCCAGTGATGTCCAACATGGTTCTGATTCTGAACAACAATTGGTTGGGCTGCAAGTTTTAAATATTTCATGTAAGCAATCAGCTGCTGAAAAACATGCTTCTATTTTCCATATCACAAAATTAAAGAGTAGTTGGCTTTCTGTCGTCATTTTGTTTTCCTTTCCACAGTTGTGTATTTGTGTTTTGTCCACAGGCCAAGTCTGTGTGGTTCTTGGCAGGGTGCTCGGACATTTTTCTACTGAGCTTTTATCAGAGCATCTTAGTCTAGGTTATACATGAAATAATGCAGAAAGGTTCAAGAAAGGAAACCTGTACTCCAGCCTTTAATTAACGCTGTGTGCATGTGATTGGCGATAGGCGAGCCGCAGATGCAGTTTCATTTTGATGCTCTATTGCTTTTTTGCTCTGCAGTGACATTAGTAAATAGATGCAGGGAGCATTTTAGATTTTATTATTGCCTGAAATGCCTTTACTTTTTGGGTTGCCCCAGTTCTTTTATGAGGCATCATCGTGCTCAAATTAGAAAGAAACTAAGCTGTATGTCACTGCTGAGAATTATTAGATTATTCAATTATGGTGAACAGCGCTCACAGAATAAAATATTCAAGAAATAATGAAGGAAAAATCCCTAGATAACCTAGCTACATAAAGGTTACATGTTCAGGCATGGTTATAGTCCAAATGTAAGGCAGAGGGGTGAGATTAGGGCAAGGGGCAGCTGCAGGATTGTGCATTGTGGCTGGTGTTATTTGGAGTGATGAATGCTGCCCTGGCCCTTCTGGTGAACTGTCAGTGTGATTTAAGAGAGGAGGGGAAAGATGTTCATGAGGTATTCAGGGCTGAGGTCTCCCCAACAGTTTACAGGGGTGCTGATGGGTGCAAGGTGGTGTTCCCAGCCAGCCAGGCCTGGGGACCAGGAAAAAGCCCATAAGACTACACTTATTTCTTTGTCACCTGGCAGTTCAGGGAAATGGAAAACAAATGTCACGTGGATGCCTTCAGTGTGCTTCTCTTTAGGAAACGAACCTGTTTCTGAATGACTTAAGGCAGGAGCTAGTCACAGTTTCCATGCTGAACTGAGCTCTGGGTTACCTAAAGCTGAATATCTAAATTATTTATATTGCCAGGCCTGCATTGGCATCAAGCATGGGATTAGGCTGTTTGTTCATGTGTAGGCTAGAGTCACTGGTTTGAACCAAACATAACCTTATTAGGATTATATCTGTACTTGCACTTCAAACTTTGGCCATGTTTCTCCCAGGAAATCTGTGTTTGTTTTATTTTAACCACAACTCCTTCATGGTAACAAACATTCCTGTTTAGTGAAGAATTTTAGGTAACTGAGAATACTCTGGATGGTGAAAATTTGCCTTCTGTTGTCTGATAGACAGTGCAGAAGTAGGTAAGTCAGTCAACAGCAAAATGAGTATTCCAGGAAACCAAAGCATGAATTCATTAATTTTAACGATAATGTTGCTGTTTTACACCAAGCTTAAGTGAATATAAATGTAACTTCTTGAAGAGTCACTGGCAAAAACCATCTGTGCAGGTTTTTCGAATTGCATCTGTGCTTAAACTAGCTCTGCATTCTAAGAAGCAGCAGCAGCAGCAGCAGCAGCAGCAGCAGCAGCAGCAGCAGCAGCAGCAGCAGCAGCAGCAGCAGCAGCAGCAGCAGCAGCAGCAGCAGCAGCAGCAGCAGCAGCAGCAGCAGCAGCAGCAGCAGCAGCAGCAGCAGCAGCAGCAGCAGCAGCAGCAGCAGCAGCAGCAGCAGCAGCAGCAGCAGCAGCAGCAGCAGCAGCAGCAGCAGCAGCAGCAGCAGCAGCAGCAGCAGCAGCAGCAGCAGCAGCAGCAGCAGCAGCAGCAGCAGCAGCAGCAGCAGCAGCAGCAGCAGCAGCAGCAGCAGCAGCAGCAGCAGCAGCAGCAGCAGCAGCAGCAGCAGCAGCAGCAGCAGCAGCAGCAGCAGCAGCAGCAGCAGCAGCAGCAGCAGCAGCAGCAGCAGCAGCAGCAGCAGCAGCAGCAGCAGCAGCAGCAGCAGCAGCAGCAGCAGCAGCAGCAGCAGCAGCAGCAGCAGCAGCAGCAGCAGCAGCAGCAGCAGCAGCAGCAGCAGCAGCAGCAGCAGCAGCAGCAGCAGCAGCAGCAGCAGCAGCAGCAGCAGCAGCAGCAGCAGCAGCAGCAGCAGCAGCAGCAGCAGCAGCAGCAGCAGCAGCAGCAGCAGCCGCAGCAGCCGACCTTCAGCTGACTCCCAGCAGCATTTCCCTTTCAGCAGCAGCAAGGAGCAGCCAGTGGCTCTGCCGTGGCTGTTTGGGATGGTGATAAAACGTCAGACCTTTTTTTTTTACCACTAACACAGTCTTCCCATGTTTGTTATCAGCAGGTGGTTTCACAGGATAGCTCAGATTCGATGCTTATAGCAGAGAAATGGTGAATTGAGCTAATTCTTAATAAGGCTAGTTATCCCTTCACTGTTATTTGCAGTACTGTGGTTAATAAGGTATCAGGACTCAGTCCAAGAAGTTGAAAGAATGAAACAAAAAGCCCATTGTCTCCGTAGTGATGAAGGTAATTAAAAGAGAATGGGACTGAGGGGTTCTATATGATGTAAATCATTATCTTGGAGCTTTTCTTACACCTCACACCTTTTGACCCAGATGAAGTTGACAAGTATTTCTGCTCTATAAATTTGGTTCACAACTCAGTGATGGCTTTTTTGCTCATCAAGGGATGCAAAAGATTTTTGTTATGGTCACTGATTTTCCAAGAAATCTTAATAATTTGCAGACATCTGCATTCATTTAGATGCACAGAAGGAAAAAGACGATTTCATCTTGCTTCTTTACTTGTGACGGATCTCTGGTTTCGTTTAAAAAAAAAAATTTGCACCCAGGGAAGAGGTCCTCAGGGAAATCACCGGAAACAGTTCCGTGTTAAATTTATAGATCCAAATATGTTATCCTTGGCCTTTCTTGAAATGCTCCAGTGGGATGTCTATGTGAATATCTCCAAAGGTAATAATCCTGATGAAGTTAAAGTGATATGGAAAACTGGCTGGTGTAATTATTCATTAAAAATTTTTAAAGCTGCTATGAGCATTGAATCTCAAGTCATGCTAGCAGCTGCAAGACAAAGGAGGAGACATGCCAGTTCTGAGAGGTATTGTATAAATGGTATTTATTTGACTGAGAATGACATAAATCAGAGTTGTCAGCATCTTCTGAAGGATCTTGAAGTCAGACTACTTGTGGTTTTTGTTACAATTTTTACTAAACTTGACTCAAACGGGCAGAGATCATGAAATATGTTTTTAATGCTGCTCCCACCCCCACACACTTCCAAGCCAAGGTCAGAGGCCAGCCAGATAGCTGATTATTTCATCTCCCACCCTGCTGCACAGCTAGTGTATTAGAGCGGCACTAATGTCTCTGCTAAGATTAGTAGCAAGCCACTTTTAATCTTAACTTGCAGTTGGACACGTCTGACCTATAAAGCGTAGGTGATGAGAAGTGATGTCAGATTTAGTGGCTTCCTCTGCTAGAGTGGAGATTGTCAATTTTGTGGCATTTAAAACTGTTTCTTCTCTGCTGGGAGCAATGACTTAAGGCAGCAACTAAAGTCTACGAAAATGCAAACTGACCTGCAAATACTTGCCAGCAACCTGGCAGTTCCCAGCCTTAGAAGTGAGCACATTAAAGGAGGAGGCAGTCCACATTCTCCAGGGCAAGGAAGTGACTTTCTCTGCTTGTGAGGATTAAGTTTATCAGGATCATTAAATTCTGATGTCAAATGTGACTTTTAAGACATGATTTTTTGAATCAGCATGTCTGTGGAACACTTTAAAGCATTAATTTTTTTCTAGTTTCATACCACTCTCATAACACATTTCTTTGCTCAAATGGTGACACAAAATAGTATGTTTGAGGCCAATGAGATCTTTTGATGAACGCTTTCTTTTATATTCTTTTTGTCCATAAACTCCAGGCTGCAGCATCTCAGATTCAAGAAAAAATGCAGAAAGTGTGTTTCGACATGACTGGCTTACAAAAGTAATGTGTCTCCAAACTAATAATTACATTACATACAATTTTGCATGTTCATTTTTGCAAAATATTGCTGTATAATCCTATGACCTTGCTTCTTTTCTGGAATGTCACCATGGAACACATGATAAAATTTAATCCTGTTACTTATTTATTGTCATCACCTGAGTATCTGGGAATGTTTCTCAGTGTGCTACTAGGACTGAATAGTTTGTCAGTAATATATCCCCTCTTTAGTTCAGTCTTGTTACATTCTGATGTTGGGGTAGATTCAAGCTTCACAACCCAGGCCTTCCTACAGTGAGCTGTGTGTTAGTGCAGATACACCTTTCACAGGTATGTGCAAATCTGCACATGTGTTATCAAGAATTTTCCACAGGAAGCCTGGTAAGTTGTCAGTGGCTCAGATGGTGTCATCCACTAAAAGATGGCCTCCTGTCAAATACCTATTTTGTCTTTTTTAAAGCCTGAATATCGAGCCAGATTCCTAGCCTGTCTCAAATGTGATCCTGGTTCCCATGTGAAGATGCTGGCTGCAGGTAATCCTCTTCTGAGCAAGGAATTCCAGAGCATGTGGTGCTGAAAAGGTCAAACTCATTTGCAGGGAGTTGTGTTTAACTGTGCAGTGCAGAAGTGAGCTTCATTACTTGTAATTAATCCTCACGGTTCCTGTATATCAGTTTACAGACACAGCCGTGAAGGTAGTCCATGGAAGATAATTAATATTTGTTATTCCTGACTTTGAAAAGACTCTGGATAGCAGTGTTTATAAGTCCTTCCTACTGGGAGAGCCTATGAGGAAATTCCCCGATTAAATCATCAGTGCAGTTGTCTCTGCCTCAAACTGTTGTTTTACAGTAATTGCTGCCCTTTCACAACAGAAGGGCATGGGGTGATATGGTGGAAGACACACACTGCCAGATTGTCACAGTTTCAGAGAAAATGTCCTTTGGGGAAAGGTTAATGCAATTATCAGGCAGGTTAATGCTCTGGCATTCCCTGAGGGCTGTTCATTGGTAGGGGTATGGGGGGGGGGGTCGTTCCTTTAGAGTATTTTTATTTTAAAACTATTGGGCTGCTCAAAGAGAGTGAATGAAATCTAAAAATACATGTTTTATTAAAAGAAGAAATTTCTTTTAGAAAATATAGGTCAAATTCTCCACAGTTGTCAGTAGGAAGTTAGAACAGCTAGTTGTAGCTGAAAGTAGAAAATATTCTCAATTCTGTGAATTTCACCTTGGGTTCAGATGAGATTTTGGTTCCATATTTGCATAGCAGCCTCTGCATACAATCTTACCATTCTCTTTCTGTATTGTATTGTAGACTGAACTGAAAGATTAAAGAAGAGTGATTTTTGTGCTTTGTAGGTCCATTATCAAACAGAAGACATAATCTTATTTTGTGTTTTGATGTTGATGTGAAGCATTTTTCAATTTTATGTAAACTCTGCAGCTTAAAAATGTGAAGACCAATTTTTGTGCAATTTTATGGTCTGCAAACTGAGAGATTATTTAGTACCTCATACAAAATTTTACTCACTACAGTCTAGCTCTTTCATTTCTTCCTTTTTGCCATTTCTCTAGGAGAAACAAATATACAAAAGGCTTCTCCACATGCTAGAGTTATTAGAAAATATTTCTGGATTAATGTAGGTACTCACTGGTTTTTGGTCAGTTCTTAAGATGTAGAGTTTTCTGATTTGAATCACAACTTTCTTTCATTAGAGTGACTCTAAATTACTGTGGAAAGAAGGAAAAACAGTTAGTAAGTTTTGGGAAAATACTTCTGTTAGTGAAAGGGCTTCTTGAATATGAAATAGCCTATTTGATATAATGCTGGTATTTTATTGGTTTATGAACTAGGGTCAAACTTCTTGGCTATGAATTAGAAAACTTAACTGCCTGGATTTTAGTGCCATCTTTCTGGCAAGCGTTCAGTGATCCAGTGAAAAAATTTAATCTTTTTTCTACTTCACTGGTTTGGCCATCATAAGCAATGTTATTATGGCCTCTAAAGTAGCAGCTTTTTGTCTTTTGTGACCTAGTACTCACATTGTCAGAAGTGCTGCATTTGCCACCTTCATGGTACTAATTAGTATGTTTATAATGAGCCACCAATACTGTAATCCTCATCAGTCTACACACCTGACAGCAGCTTGCATATCTCAATGGCAGACAAAGTCAGGGAGCTAAATTCTCTGCCATATGGAAGTTGGCTATGAAAATGCACTTCTCTCTAATTCTATCCCAAATGTGTTGGTGTTTTGAAATGTACCCTTTCTTTATGGATAATGGGTTACAAACATTGGAGAGTTTTTATGCAGAGGTTTTAAGAAGAAAGGAAGAATAGTTTAGAGCAAGAAAAGAAAGAAATAGTATTATAGCCCTAAAAGCTAGTGAATGGAAGGATTTGATTTTCAAGGTTTGCTGTAAAGTTTGCTCTCAGAGTCATATGACAGCCATAAATGGCACAGGGTGCAGAGCTGTAATTTCTGCAGGGAAGTCATGTTTATCAGGAGTGGCTTGTTTGCCAAAGTGTCAAAAAAAGCTGACAAACTAAAACATTGTGTTGTCACACAAGGGATATGGTTGGGGAAAGTGCGTGGTGGAAAGTGACTGAAAAGCAAAAGAGAGAGAAGGAAAAAGCTTTACCTGCAGCATACTGGGATACTTCCATGCAGTGGTAGCATTGTGGTTTTGACAGTCCTCGTTACAGGATGGGTTGTTTTGCAGTGAATGCAGCATCACCCAAGCAAGGTGGGGCAGGTGTGGGCTGAGCATTTGGGATCAAACAACAGCTGAACTTCTGGGGTCCCCCTGGGTGTTCACACCACTGGCTTTCCCAAGTGCTGTGGGTGTGGTGCTGTGTCCTCTGTGCCAGCAGGATTTATTTGGACCCACAGAGATGGCTTGTCTAGTCCTACTCACCACCAGTCTCCCTTCTCCTGCTGCCTCTCAGAAATTTGCTCTGTCTAAGTTTAGGGCAGTGATGTAAAATACAAATTTCCCATCCGATTTACTTCTGTCTAAGGATTTAGAGGCATAGGACCTGAAACTTTTTTTGCCTCTGGCTTAACATTTTTATGCTTGTCCTGCCAGACTGCTTCTAGGCAGAGGGTCCTGATCTCCTTACCCCATGTATTGCTCTCTGTGCTTTTTCTCCCTCTCCTTTCCCTCTCCTGCCACTGCTGGGGTTTGCCCAGCTGCATGAGGGAGCAAAACCAAAGGGAAATTAATTATACTTCATCCTGGGTTAGTTCCCTGACCCAGCTCACTGCACAGCATCCAAATATTCTTGCTGGCAGGAGCAGACAGGAGAGGAAAGAGCAGCTGCAGGTGCTGAAGAAGGCCAGAGCATCCTCTCCAGCAGTGCTTTACACTGGGGCTTTGTGCTCCTCTGTCACAGCATGTTAGACAGAACTACCTCGGGAAGGGGATTTGTCACTAGGATGTTGCACCGAGGACTGGGACGGCCAAGACACAGAGGTTGTAACCACTCACAGAAGGCTGACACTGTCCCAACCCACCTCACCAAGGATTCCCATGATTACCTTCCTTCCCAATTTTCACTGATTTCTGTTTTTTTGAGTCATGAAAACTATAGATAAATTCTTACTCTCAAGGCTTTTTAAAAGGAGCTGCACTTGGGAGAAACTTCTCTGAATAAGGTCCTGTTGCTTTTCAGAATTTTCTAAATCCATAGTAAAAAGAAAATCTGTGATTGCCCCTAATAATAACTTCTATATGTACTTAATACTAGGTTATTATTAATGGTTTTATGTTCTTCTACTGTGTGAATTACTCTTTACTGTGTGTCACCTTTTATAAGAAAAACTACTTTTTCCTTACTTTTTTTTGTTAAATAATGCACTGTAGTTCTTGAGTTTTATAATTCCCTGGGGACTTTTTGAATATTTAAAAGATGAACTTGCTGTCAGCCTTCATACCTCTGCCTTTTTATTTGAAGAAACTATCGGCATCTTTATGTCTAAGTTCAGGTAGAGGAATACATTCATACAAATTTCATACAAAGCTTATGTTAGTGTACATTGGATATGTAATAGTAATACAATTTCTTTAGGTAAATAATACATTTACCAGTTGCAAAGCACAGACTTTGGGGGAGTTTCTTAAGGAACAGCTATAATATTGAGTTCTTTGGATTAGCTTGCTATTTTTATTGCTGTCAGATTTCAGCACCAGGGATGTGATGTGCACAATGTGCGGTGCCTACTGTATGTGCTGGACCCAGAACTCTGATATGTGGGGTCTGCCCCAGAGCACTCTTCAATTCTGACTGGTTGCCAGCCCCAGCACTGGTAAATGATTACCCTGGGGCAATGGAGGACAGCAGATGGGTTTATGCCCATGGTGGGGCAGGTGGGGCAGGGAGCTGGGATGAGCTTGTGTAGCAACTTGGTGGGCAGGGCTGGAGTGGAAGGAGGACCCCAGGAGAAGGGGCCGTGTTGGCCATCTCCTGTTGCTTCTAGTGGATAGCACCTCTTTCCAAGTCCTCCTGCAATCTGTGTGTGTGGTATCTCCTCATGGGCTTGTGTACATACATACCTTAAAGCCAGACTGGTTCCATGGGAACTCTCTAACTTATTTCCTGACCAGCAGTTCGTTAATGCAAAGTGCATGCATGGGAACGCAGAGGGCTCTTGACCTGCCTGGTGCCTGGCAGCGAAGTTAAGCGAGCATGAAATCATTAACACAAGACTGCATTTGTTGGGAATTGCAGTATAGCACAACCCTCTTGCAGTGACCATAATGTTAATGGACGTAAAGAGGTTGCAAGTGCTCAGTGTGGGGGCATTTTTGGGTACATGTTATGCCCGGTGCAGGCAGGGCTGGTCCCTCAAACCAGGGCAGTTGGTGTCAGAGGATTTTCTTGAAGAATCTCCTTTCCACCCACATCCACCCTGGCAGTTTTCACTAGGTCTGGCAGCTCTTCACCACTTTTATTCACAGATGAATTTGAAGCTGACTTTTTGCTGAGAATACACTTTTTTATGCAATTAAAAATAATGTCAGTAAAATAAAAAGTCTTCTTCATGTTTTCTATTGGCACTTGCTCTGGAAGAAGCCTTGTTTAAAGCAAATCCTACCGAGGGTTTTGCAAAGGTCTGAAGAATGAAAAGTACTTAGCGTATGTTTTCCTCATTTAAAAACAAATTCTGTTGGCTAGGTATAACTCTGTGACTTGGCATGAAAACTCCGAATTTATTTGGCTCTGTTGGTCTTGGCTGCGGCATGCGTCTTCTGCTAATCTTGGAGAGTTAATGAATTAAGTGCAATTACTTATTAAAGCAGCTGCACAGTGCTGACTTTGCAGGGAGCCTTGCAGCCCTGGTGCTGGCTTCAGGAGGCTCTGGGGCAGGGGGAGCTGGTGCTTGGGTTGCAGGAGCCAGTGTAGGGCAAGGGGAAACTGTACCAAGGCCAGTGAGAACCATTCCCCAGCATCCATCTCTTTTTCACTACCACCTCCTTTTTCATCATTATTCTTCTGGTTTTCATCCTGTTCTGCTCCATAGCTTACCTTGCACCTGTAAAAGGGGGTTGTGTGTGCCCAAAAGTGTGCATGCTTTTTTCCCAAAGGTGCATCTCTCTACCAATCCTGCCTGCCCCATATGCTGAGGCAGTCATGGTTACAACAGAAGTGTTGCTACTCAAAAAGATAGTAAGCACTTAATCTACCTGCAAGTCTTGTATTACAACTGATGAGGTTTTGCAGGAGCAGCAGCAGAGGGCTGCAGGACATCCCCCTGCATGTCTTGTTTATCTCTGCTGTACCCCTTCAAGGTCTTACTCTATGGTGCTTGCTTGTTCTTAGGAAAGGGATCTTTCAGCAGGATGGTTTAGTCATCATTGTCTCTTTGGTGAAGCCTCAAAGAACTTTGCATGTCTGTAGAAAGGGATTTGGTTTATTTTTAATTTTAATGTTGGTTGTTTTCATGTCTAACAGATACGTACCCCCTGTACTGGTGCAGCCCGCCCCATTTTTGTTGAGAACAGCAAAGCAAACAAGAAATCCTTTTACCGAGGAAAAGGTTTTGATATGTTAAATACAGCCTTTTAGTCTGAATCTAGGTTTGTCATTAGATATTTCTATGTCTTTTCCCCCTAGGTTAGAGCACACTTTGTGACTGGAAACTTCTTTCCTCTGTAACAACCTAAATGTTGTTAACAAGTCACCTCTGAGCTCCCTTGGGCAAATAAGAAAGTCTTTTGGTATTGTTTCATTTCCTCAATCTCAGATAAATTGTCTATCATTTTCCTGAATCCAAACCCTCTCTAATCTGTCAGTGTTCTCCCCTGATGGATGGGCAGCTGTTGGGACAGGGTACAGTTCTTGCCTAAGGACTTCACTGCTGCCAAAGACCCTCATCCTTTATTCCTTAATCCTTGCCAGTACACCTGTGATTTTTCATAGGGGTGCAGGGGTTTACTGTAGTTCAGAAGAACCCTCCTCATCAGGCAAGATGACTTAAATAATTGGCACATCCACAGCTGTGTTTATCCACCCTGAATTTTGACTCTTCTTCAGCCGTTACTGAAAATTGATTGGTATTTGCTTTCAGATCATTCACGAAGACACGAAGCAGTTTTGTAACCAGATCCCTGTAGGCCCCATTAAAAAAGCTACTCTCAGATGATGAAGCCCATTTATGATTAGAGGGGTTTCATTCATGTGTATGAACTCATTGTCAGCTTCTTTTTAATCGATTTGGCATCAGCTGCATTGATTTTGTGTAAGTGCTTTTAAAAACAGTCAGGGTTGCTAGTTATGCATGTATCTGAGTGCTGCACAGAAGTCTGTCCTGGGATTGTAGATCGCTTCTGCCCATTGTTCTGTCAGAAAACAGCAGCAAGTTTGCTTGACCAGACCTGTTTCCTGTAAAACCATGTTGATTTGGGTTAATTAATTATCATCTTTTCATTAAGTGTATAACTTCAACTGCTGTGTTTAGAAAGTATTGTTTCATTTGTTTTACAAAACACTTAGGATCCTGAGTCCAGCCTGCAGTTTATTATATATAGGAAATATGGTTTATTTGTTTCTCACAGGCTTTCATCCATAAATTCAAGGGTGTGGGGAATGATGAGCTGTGATTTACCAGGCAGGTCATTCCTGAGTGTCTGCCTTTTCTTTATTTCTCGATTCATGTCCTCCAAAAAAATAAAAGTCATGATACATTATGGGTTTTAAAAGGGTGTTTGTGTGTGTTCGTTCCCCTTAGTTCTCTCTTCTGTCATCTCTCTACTTGAGAGCTTGACAGACTGTTTTAGCATTACTGATTGCAATAACACACCAACCAAAATTCATCCATGAAACAGAACTATAGTGCTGATTTCAAAAGCTTTAACAAAAGGCGTCCCATCTGGATCATTTAAAGCTCTCATATGGTTTGTTTCAGAGTGTGAAAATTGAAACACTCCGTTCTGAGAACCCAGAAGTAAAATTGGGTTTGATGTATAGCGAACTCAACAGTTGTTTTCCAACACACTTGTTTTTTCTGTTCTTCCTCATTTTGTTTAGTGTTACCATTCATAAGCAATTGAAGATGCCATTCCATTCCCTACAACTTTTAATTTTGTTACCTTGTTTATGCTGTATTAAACCTGGAATGAGACCAAAATTTATGTGGTGACGATAACTCTGGATTTGCTGCTGCTCCAGACTATTTTATTTTATTGATTGAGACATTTATTATTTCTAGTTCTTTGCCAGTTTTATGATTACCAAAGATATTTTCTTTTTAAAAAACTAACAAAGTGCATTGGTGTGGCACTTTCCATCCACTGATCTGCAAAAATTTTCCTGATGTTCCTCAGGAGGAGACGTTGTTTTCCTGATCCTAGCACAACTAAAAATTAGGCACAGATAGGATAGATATGGGACTCAGCAGCAGAGGAAAGTGCTTCATTACCCTTGCTTTCACCTTTCTTGTCCAAGTCTGTGACCTAGCACAGGGGAGCTGGAGAGAACAGACCTCTGTGTCATTAGACAACTTGCATCACACTCATGTCAGATAAATCTTTACATATTTTTTACCATAGAAAATATTTAAACAGTTGAATTTTCTGTGCTTTATTCACTCCAATGGCATGTGTTTCAACCTGAAGGAGTAACTCCCTGAGCTAAAATAAATCAGGGATGTTGCTGCAGGCTGAAATGGTGTTTTGGTCATTGAGTGGTGTGCTTTGTGACTTAGGTCGACAGTACAACACAACAAAAAGAACAGTTTTATGTTTGAAGTGTTCCAATGTTGTGTTCCCACCATCTAAATAACGGAGGACTTGACAAAGAAATCTGTGGACACATTGAAATGGCAACCACCCTTCTCTCCCTGAGTTTACAGGGTCTGATTTGGGAAATGGACTGTACAGTCACAAGTACACTGAAAGTGTCAGTGATGTTTAGTGGAGAAGTTTCAGATGGCTCAAATTCAGGTGACAGTAAAGAACCTGAATATTGAAGCAATTAAATAGTTGTACATTTTTGTTAAACTTACAGTAGCAAAACATTCCACCAGTCTGGGACGTGAACCCTGTGATTTAGTTTTCAGAGAGAAGAGAAATGGAAAGGTCACTTGGCAGTGCAAAACTACCTTCAAGCTAATTTTTTTGGGTTCTATGTGCTTGTAATGAATGAGTTTCCTTTAAAGCTCTGCTTAAGGCAGGGGGTTGGAGAGGATGTGTTTGGACAGCATGGTTTGTCCCAGAACTGATGAAGGTAAGCAACAGCAAGGCACCAGCATTTTCCTACAGCCAACGCTGCTGCGACTCAGTCTCGGTGCAAATTTGTGCCGTGTCTCTCATTTCTTAATGCAACCCTGAAACAGAGGGAAGAGACCTGTGATGTGGCAAATGTAGCCCTGGTATGAGTGGGAGCAGCACTCCTTTCAGCAGTACACAAGTATTTCTGCCAGCTCCACATCTTTCCCTGCTGAGCTTTACAGTTTTGTTTTGCTGTGCACGTGGCTCCATGCCCTGTTGAAAAGCCTTTCTCCCTGCAGAAGCATCCTCCCTGCTGATGCTTGCTGGAAGCATTTTGTGGTACCTTAGGGACACCCTTGGTTTTCAGTATGGTGGTAACACACAGATAGCACAGGAAAGCAGGAAAGGGTTTATCTGAGTGTGCAGTGCTGACTAGTTTACTTGTTCAGTTTCTTCTTTGCCACTACAAAACAGGTACGGTGACACTAGTTTCTAAATCTTTTGCTCTCATTCTAAAAGGAGAACATTAGCTTGATTTGTGTCAATATAAAATCCTCCTGAGCATATCTCCTTTTTAAAAGGTTAAGAGCACAGAAAAAAATATGATTCCCTTAAACAATGCATCTAGTCTATTAAGGCAGAATTTCAAGGTATTTTTTCTTGGACAACACTGAGAGAAGTGTGCCCAAAGAAGAGATGAATTGCAATGTCATTTGCATTGCTGTCTGTCTTAGTAGACACCCTGAAGAGAAGATCTTTCTTGTGTTAAGGATACTTGCTCCCACACAGTAACATAGTGAGTTCAGTGTTTTTCATGTTTTGTGCAAATACAGGAATGTTGTTAATACCATTATTGATGAAGGAAGAAGCTGATGTTACTCATTTATGCACAGATTACTCTCCTTTCTTCACCTCCTCTTTTCCAGAAGGAGTATATGAAGTACCACCTGAGTGTTTTTTTAAATACAAACTTTCACATGGTCCTAAAAGGTGGGGTATTTCGAACTGATTCCTTTTCATCTATGGATGTCAATGAATGGATAGCACTGTGGTTTTTTTCTCTAGCAGCTGGCAGAGAAAAGAAATTGAGGGGAAGAAAGGTCAGCGATTAGAGAGGAATGCCTTGACCTCTATTCCAGACTTAAGTGAAAAAATATGAGAAACACCCCCTAAATGGCCAAAACCACCTGTGGATTAGTGGTGGCTGTGGTAGTTAAGCTGTCATTCATGAAAACTGAAGAAAGGCAGAGAGATGGCTGTTTACTTTAAACATCTTAGGGAAGAGAGGATTTCCATGACAACACAGAGTTAACTGCTAGCGCTGTATAATAACAACAAAAAAATGTCTTTCAAGATGTCTTGCTGAGTCTTCTGATGGAGTTTCTCTGTCATCTAAACAGTTTAAGTTTAGGATGTTGAACAGGACATGTACAGAAGGAGTTAGCAGAAAATCTTTGAACCTATGGAAATGTGCTTCAGCATCAGTACCTTGCCTTTATGGTTAACTGCTAGTACAGAAAGATCAAGAATTTTTGCCAATGGTTTACTGTCTGATGTGGGCATTTCTGTTCCAAGATTTAGCCCTCTACAGAATGCATTAAATGCTTCCTTTTACAGAGATGTTGTGCAAGGGGTGATCAGGCATTGGAACAGGGAACAGGTTGCCCAGGGAAGTGGTGGAATCACTGTCCCTGGAACTGTTCAGAAAGCATGTAGATGGCACTAGCTGCGCTAGGGACATGGTGTACTGCTGGACCTGGCAGTGTTAGGTTAATGGCTGGACTTTATGGATCTTAGTGGCCTTTTCAACCCTTAATGATGAATGATTCTCTGATTTGTATCCCACACAAATCATAAACACTGTGTGAAATGACCACTGTTTTAAAAAATAAGAAGTTCCCAGGTGTTTTTGTATAGTGGTCTTGAAGACATCACAGCCATGTTTTTTGGGGGAAATAATGCTGAGATAGGCAAAGGGAGTTAAAATCCACACAAGGCAAAGCATTCTGGTACATGGTGTCTCTCTTGTGTCATTCTAGCCATCAACTGTATGGGAACAGTTCTTTTATAGAAAGAATGACAACAGCCTGACCTGTGACATATAGTTTCATTTGCCTATGACAAATTTAATTAACAAGATGGGAAATTTGGTGCATTTACACATTTTGGAATCCTGGTAAGAATAAGGCAATATATGGCTATTACTGATCAAGGCAAAAGTGTTTTCCTGCCAATGTTTTTGCATGTTGTTGTTGTCAGCCCCTAGAGTGAAGGAGTTAGGGAAAAGATCTATGTTAGACCTTGATGAACATCTTTTATCCACGTATCAGTTGTGTGAGAGGTAGTGAGACATGGAGATTTTGGACTAGTATGCGTGTTGTCAAACTTCATCCATGTGCAGGGTGCCTTCCTCCTTCCCAGCTGTCCCAGGCTCTGTCGGTAGAACCCTTCACCCTGCAGCTGCTCTCCTGATACAACCACGGTTTCATCTTCCCATCTGTGAAGATGGAGACTGTTAATCTGGGTCACATACACCACAGAGCTGCTGCTTTGTAACACATTTAACCACCACCATACCATTACAGTGTCTGGACAACTGGATAGAAAAAATGCCAGTTGCCAGTTTTTCTGTCTGCCAGTTGTTTCAGTCCCTTTTTTCTCAGGGAAAGATTTCCTGGAGAGTGAAGGGTGATTTAACTTTTACAGGTGGTTGTGGGGCTGTACAGCCACTTAACTCCCTTTTTGCCTGTCAGATGAGTGCTGCATCTGACCCTGTCCTCTGCTCTCTTCTCCTCTTTTTTTTTTTCCTCTCCTCGTTCCTATTTGCTACTTATTTTAATAGTCCAGTGTAACTCGCCAAGACCAGCAACGTGACTGGAATACAAGGACAAATTAGAAGCAGTGTTTCAACTTTTTTCAAGTTTGCTAGGTCTTGCTGAGACAGATAAGGCCATATTAACTCTCTTTAATGACATTTGCTAAATGCTAATTTGAAAGAGAGAAAGGTGCCCAAGGAAAAGCAAGTATTCCCCTTTCTGTGGAATTTTTCCCTTTGTGCTTTAGGACTTTAAAGGCTGTCAAAAGCAGCTTAAGGTCAACTACAACTCTTTATTTGTTCCCCAAAAGAATTGCAATATCCTTAAACACCACTTGAACTAACTGTGGTCAGGGGATACATAGATATATGATTTCTTCATTAAAAACAGAGTCATTAAAAAGAAGATATTTAGCATTTTTTAACTTGTTCTTTTAATAGAACATAATTATTTTATGTGACATTTATTTGTCAATGTACTAAAAGTTTTGTGTGTGTGCATTGCTTGTTTAGTAGTGAAAAATAAAAAAAACCAGAGAGCTTGATATAAAATTCCAAACTGCGATTAATAGCACATTTATTCATTCTTTAGTTCTCTGACAAAGGGCAATCAATTGTGAAAAAAATGGTTTAAATCAAGACAAAGAAAATCTTTCTTGCCCCAAAAGAAAGAAAAAACCCCATGCATCTTGTTCCAGTGTTTTCTCTTTCTCTGTGTCAGATTTCATCTTCAAGCTCTGACATAAAAGCAAATGAGATAAAAGCCTGGATTAGAAAACCAAAGAGGAAGGGTGAACCCATTGCCTTTTTACTCAGTTGAAGATAATTATACCACTAACCCGAGACGTGAGAGGCTCAATTCCCTTTACTGCCTGGGGGAACTTGAACCCATTTCCAGGAACAGTTCCTATAAACGTGAATGGGAGCGGCTGATCCCAGAATACCCTTTTTGCTTTGCCAATGGTGTTCCCACTTTGCACAGCTTACTTAAATATTCATTAAATGAGGAAAAAGCAAGCTCTCTGCAGCAGAGGTGGATGTAGAGAGGTGCTCAGGGAGCCTGTGGTCCTTGGCTCCCCAGCTGCTGCCAAACAGCCACCACTATTGCATGGGGGCTGCAGCATCACCCAGACCCCAGAGCTGTCCCACTCTGGGGACTGGAGGTAATGCACTTCCCCGTGCCCACAGACTGCTCTATTCCATCCAAGAAAATTTGTGGTCTGTAACACACAACCATATTCCTGTGAAAGGATGCTGCAGGAGTGGTGGTTGTGTATTCACCCATTTCCTGTCAAGAGGAGCAGCTGTGCTCTGGTGATGTGCAGCAGGCTCAGCAGATGGAGGAGGCTGAGGTCTGCTCCCTGCCCAGGCTGGTGCTGCCAGGCCATAGGGCCTTCAGCAGGGGGATGGAAGGTCCTGACCAAGTCCTGCTCAAAGGCACAAAATTGGCCATTGCTGCTGAGAAACCCAGCTCTTGTACAGAAAGTGCATCTCCCTCTCTGGCCTTTACCCACAGCATTTCAGGAACCTGCATCTTCGCTGTCTTTGTTTTTATTAAATGTGTCTGAAAAGCAGAGCATTCTGGAAACAGTGCTGTGAAAACTTGGGTGGGTTTTATTGTAATTTTATGTATGGCACCTTGAAACTTCATTTCTCGGTAAATTGCTGCATGTCCCAACCCTAATTAACTAGTTAGTATTGCAGCAGTGTTCAAGGGCTTTAAAACACTCTGGCTAGGAAACATCTCTCCCAGCTTTATCAGCACATTATATCATCCAAGTCTAACCTTATCTTTGCACTGCTCTTAATATCTTCTCTGCTTTACCCATAAACACACAACCTTTTCCATCTGTACAGTCCCTTTTACTTGGGGAAAAAAAAACAGTGAAATATAGCATGTTGTTACTCTGTAAGTCCTTAATGGGAGTGAGACCTGCAAATTATTACTGCTGGCTTCTCTCTCTGGACAGGTGGTCACTTCTGCCTCCAAGGACTGCAATTCTATATGGGTACCTTGTCTCACCATATCATTATCCTCATCTCTGTGTGTTTGCCTCCTGCTTTCCTTGACATATTTTGATCTTGCTTCTTGCTCTGATTCTGTAGCTAAGAGGAACTCAATGCCTCCTTTGGAGTTCCAGATGTTACATCAGTAAAAAGATTTTCTAATGTGTTTTCTATTCTGAGCACTTAACACAGGGAATTGTTTCTTAGCTTTGTGTTTACACGCAATCTGTGATCCCTCTGGAAATAACAATGGCTGCTAATGTCATTTATAGATAAAGTGAAAGCATTAACAAAGTTCATAAGCAGTTTTGCTAGTGTAAATAATGTAAATTCATTATTTACATGCAAATATCATGGGGATGCTTCTGTTTCTTATAATACTATCAGCATTATGTATACTTCCAGTTGTCCTATCCTCTGATTTATCATCGCTGTCTTGGTGATGTTAAAAAATAACTGTTGCAAAGCCTTTTGCAAATTTTTTTGCAAACAAAAAGTATTGGTTACATATAGAAATTTTTTCTCTTCCTTTGAAACCCATAGAATCAAAAGCCTGGTACAGAAGCAAAAATCTAGTCTACTGCAATCCATACTGTATACAATGATGCTTTTAAAATAAGTTTGATATTGGAATCAAGTCAGATGAATGTAAACTAAATGCACCAGCTCATAAAATAAGTAATTAGCAGTTCTTCTCTGTGAAGTAAAAGATTTTAGTTTAATAAAATCACTTTGTTCTCAGCAGCTGTATTTAAAATAAAATATATCAAAATCAGATCTAGGATCTTTGGAAACGGAAGTCAATTTATTCAAGTCAATGGAGCCACTTACAGATTTGACCCTGAATGTCTGATGACATATACAACCCAAATTTTCACAAGCATGTGTATTAGAAATGTGTGTGCAGTGTGAATAATGTTTTATAATAAAATTTATTTACTGGTGGGGTGGATTTCTATAAATGCAGCCTTCAAGGACGTAACACCTACTCCTATGCTTTGTCACCTCCATGCTGCTCACTTCTCAGAGCTGGCTTTTGCACAGCCAAAGACCTTTATATGCAGTACTTGGTTTGACAGTGAAGAGTGGCACTGAGACAAACCTGCACCTGTCACACCTGAAGGAATTTCATTCACTAAAAATAAGTGCTGTTGCTTTTCCTGATACCTGGCTGCAAGTAGGACACTCTTAAAAAATCAACCAAACAAACAAACAAAAACCAAGCAACCAAACAAACAAAGAAACAAAAACAAAAACAAACCAAACAAGTCAATGTTCTAACAGCTTTGTAGGGTGTGGAGATTGCCATGATAATTCACTCTGGAGGTTAAAAAGCTGGGGATAGCCATGGAGAGGTAGGTGTAGATTTAAAAAGCCTTTGCTGCTTTTTGCCAATACAGATGTGAACAAAAAGTTCCTGCTTGTTTTTATGAGGAATCTGGGGATCTATGGCCACTCCTGGTTATCAGCAGATGAAATCAGAGTTAAACATATCCACCAGCCAACCCAGACTGATGTCCTGCACTTCATCCTTCAGACTGGCTCCTCTATCCTGTGCCAGAGGCAATTTGAGCACTTTGGAGCCTTGATGAATCCTAAATACATAGTCAATACACTAACTGTGCTCAGCCACCAGCACTATGTTTTCATTAGAAAGAGCTTTCTTAGCCAGAAGTGTGATGCTTTGACAGCACATCACCTAATCAATTTCTCGTTTTTCAAAGTAAAACATGCAGGCTATGTTCTTAGTGGCTTCCCACTTTGTGTAAATACTGCCAGTAGTCCAAAAAAAAAAAAAAAGGAAAAGAGAAAGACATAAAATGCTAATGGCTTGATTAGCATTCTTCACTGACCTATCTTTAGTGGCATGAACAGCAGAGGAGCTGAGGAGTGGAGATCAGGGCTCAGTGTGCTCAGCTCCTGGACCACCTCCTCTCCATTGCCCTTGAGTTCTTTCCACTGAGCCCCAGCAGGGTTTTGCTCTCTAGTACAGTTTAGGCTTCTGTCCAATCGGTCCAGATTGGCAGATTTCAGTCCAGATGGTTATGATAGATATGGTACCCTCTCTTTTAATCTCAACTAAAGAAGTTTTGACAAAGGCCTGTGAATTAAGTGGGCTATGAGTAGCAATGACTGAGTGAATTTCACATTTTTGCCTAGTCCATCTGCCAGGCTGAAAAGAGGGAAGGCAAGCAAGCCGTTTCAGGATAAATTAGTGTGCCTGAATTGCACAAATCCAATTAGTTAACAGGCAGGACATTTCTCTGCTATTACTACTATTTTAAAAAAATCTCTTTGGCAAAACGCACATTGAGTAGTAAATCTTTCCTTTTCAGTCTTGCCATCCATTTGGTACCTTTGTCCCACATTTACATGGAAATTTTACTCCCCTTGAACACAAAGCTTCTCCTCTCAGCATGCAAGCTGCATTAATTGTCAGTAATGTGGGCAGAAATATATTCCATAGCATTATATCATCAAAACTGGATGGGATTAATAGCCTGTCCTGTTGTTATAAGGAGTTTGGCACCGTGTGTTTTATCTGTCAGTGAGATGACTATTTATATTGTTTTGGGGTAACTGGCATAATAGCCTTTAGTATAATTGCTTATCTGAATGCTCACAATTAAAACTATTTTCTGATGTATTTTTCTCATGTATCATAATTGCAGATGGCATTTATTGAGAAGCACAAAGCNCACTAGGGTGGATGCTTTTTTTGCCAGGAGGGAGAGGACAGCACAGCGTGCTTCATGTGACGCATTGGCACAGCTCTGCCTGCTGAATGTGACCCTTTTTCAGTGACAGTTGCCTTTCATAATAACAGGTTGCCTTTCTTTTAACACTGCCCTGCTAGTCTTTCCTTCTTCCTCATGAGGAGCTGGTTTGCAGCCCTCTGAAGCTGGTGAAGTTCCCATGGCTTTGAGTCATGTGAGGAGCCCAGATCCTCCACTCCTTGCTGGCTCCTCTTTAGCACAAACATCCACAGCCCCTAGTCTCATCTCCCAAAAGATTTTGGCAGTTGGTTCCCAGAAGCACTACTATGGACCTTCACTTTTGTTCTTCAGATGTCATTTTATTTAAATTCTTTCACAGAACTCTAAGGGCTGAGAGAAGTGTTTTCTTCAGGCATGGTCTGTGTGTGGATCCTCCTCCATGAAAGCATTTTGAATCTGAGTTTCAGCAGATGAATCCAACCGGCCTCTGCATGGTGGAGGAAAAAAAATCAGTAACATATTCTGGTATTTATGCATATTTAAAAACATTAGTTCAAATGGCTATTAATAACAAGCTATAAGTACTTCATTAGGAGAATGAAAGCAGGGAAGCAATTTACATTCCGCATTCAGCCGTAGCATTGCAGCTGAAATGCCAAAGAGATTTCATGTTGGAGGTCCACTTTCACACTTTGTGAAAACTGAGGTCACACTAAAAAAGCATGAAGTTGGATATGCTGCAAATATGATAAGTTTATTTCAAGTCTTCAAAAATTCATGTGTGTCCCAGTGTCCACACTGAAGCTTATTTGCCATAACAGGTTTTTCAAATAGAGAGTGCATTAATTTGACTGCTTAAAGTTTCTTAATCCCCTTCTATCAAATGCTTTAAGAAGGTATCAACTTGAGAATATCTACATTCAAAAACCTGTATTTTTTCAGCCCTTTAGATGAACTGTTGGCTTTAAATAGCTGAATCTCCTACTTTGACAAAATATTGAGATTATCTAATGGAAATTATTTTTAGTTTTAAAGAGAAAAACATTGATTCTTTGTTTTCTCCTCTATTCCTCAGTCATGCACAAAAATCACAGAAATATGAGTATTAAATAGTCTTTTAAGCTGTCACACATTAATACAGAGCTTTTTAAAATTAAATTGGAGATCAATAAGAAATTTAATTTTAAGAACATTTCTTGGCCATGTCAAACTGTTTGAGTTTGTTGATATCTTAATGGACCTTAATGGAGACATTTTAAAACCAAAGAATAACTTGCTGAAGTAGTTGGCTATTTTTAACACACACATGCGCTAGTTGCAATTGTTTTTTATTGCTATGGGAATAGCAGACAACAACAACAACAACAAAAGATCAAGATTCAACATATTTGTTAAAAAAGAAGGTTGTTTTGAAAATAGAATTAGGAGACAGCAGAGTCTTAACTGTACATTTCCTGTAGAGCAATTCTTCAATTACTTAATGCAGTCTTGTTTCTCGGAATGTTATTTGTTGAAAGCACATGATTATCTACAGAACGTTTTTGAGTTAAAGTTGATAAAAGTTTTAGAACATGTAATTATTTGTTCTTGATACTGCACGCTGCTTTCATGTGTAGTTTCTAACAGTAAGGTACTCTTTACTATGTTTACAAATCCATGCTTGGAAAAGCACATATACGAATGGGTAGGTTTGCAGAAGGATTTACGGACAAGCCAAGGTGTGTTCTTGGACCGTGACATCTCTGCTCATGGGACAGCCTCTCCTTCCACATAAATGCTGCCAGACACATTGGTTTCTTCAAGTGTCGAGCCAGGCGAGGCAGTGCTGGGTCAGTGGCGTGGGGGCACTCAGCTTTATGGACCAGTGGCAACATCTGCACAAGCCAAACACTTCAGTTTAGAGGGTGCTTGCTCCCTCTGTCCCCTGTCCCCCAAACCTGAGGGGTCCTTTAGGAGCAGACTGGCCACATCCACAACACACAGCCCTCAGCCCTAAATCTCCTCGAGCCCCAAATAGTTGGTGGTGGTCCTGAGACACAATTATTATTTGTTGTGCATCTTTTTAGTTCCAGGTTTCTGGAAGCATCAGTGTGGTGCTTTGCTAACATGAAATGGAGGACCTGGGTGCAGTACCTTGGGACCATGGGAGGAAAGCACATGCAGCTCCTACATGGGAGCACCATGATGACGTGCTGATATAATGTTGGAGGGGGGATGCTATAAGGAAGACACAGAAAAATGTGGGGTAGTCTTCGTCATGTCAGCCTTAGGAGATGGAACAACATATCCCAGGACCATGTCCAGAGACTGTCTTGAGGAGGCAAAACAGCAGGCAGCAAAGGGGAGTGAGCTATCAGGAGCCAGCAGGCAGCAAAGGGGAGTGAGCCATCAGGAGCCAGCTCTTGGCTTCACTACCTGCTCTGATTTTCTTTAAAAGTATAGTCAGGCAGTTCTGAACGACTGCAAAGCAAATGTACAGAAGTTCTACTCTCTACAAAGAGGGAAGCAGGAGAGTGTAAGGTGCAGAGGACGTTTGACATCTGCATGTTCAGGTAGTGGAAAGGTTTGCGTAAATGTGTAACAGGTTAAATTAATTTAGGTTTCTTCTATCAACATGTTTGGGCAAAATTGCTGAGCTAATGAGGCTAATTCTTTACTTTTATCTCTGGTCAAAGTGACCTCAAATGTAAAGAATCACACGGTTGACGGCTGGGTATTGCTTTAATGTTGTATTGCAAGGTAAATGTGTGCACTTAATGAAAAAGGCTGAAAAAGTGCCTTCAGAATGACTTTCATTAAAACAATGGAATTTATGAGGAAAACATCTGCTTTCACAAGAAAATGAAGAGAGAAAACCTTGAAAATTGGAGCCGGTTGCTTCAAAGCTGTCCTGCAATGCTGCAGAGTAGTGGTAGTTTGGGTTCTTCATGTTCCTAACCCCTTGGTGAGCTGTATTCCTGGCAGGGCTGTATTTCCCAAGAGGCAGCACAACTCTTAGGATGTGTAGGATTACACTTCTTTTAAGGACAGGACTTCTTTTAAATACCAGGTGATAATGAGGGTGTGAGGTGAGTTTTAGTGCTCTCAGTCCACAAAGACTAGTCAATTCACAAGTTTTAGTGCTTTTAGGCACCCGAGATATACAGTCTAATAGCACAACTCCCTAACAAGGCTTGGCCCAGTCTACCCTGGGACTTCGTGCCAGCATAACTTTGTTGAGCTGATAAGGTATAATTTGTAGCTGGCAGGGCTTTGCCAGCCAGAGTTCCTGGAGAGGGCACAGCAACACTGCCAAACCTGCTGTTAGAGGAAGCTTGCCTGGCACTAAGGCACCTTGACCCCAGTGCCGACCGCATCTGGGGGAGAAGGTTGTTAGTTTGGGAGAACATTGCATTCCACACCCAGCTTTCCATGCAGCACTGCAGAGACCATGATCTGTCATACTTAATTTATCACACCAAATCTGATCTGGCCTCCTTGATCATAGTCCCTTTTAAGGCAGCTGTACTAGACATCACCAGCACTAGCTAGTGCAACACCCAAAGACACTTGGGGTGGAGGCAGGAACGTTAAAAACAACAACTTGGTTGTTGTAATTTGCAGTCTTACCATGCTTTTTTGGCTCAGCAGTGTCTCTGACAGGTCCCATACACTGTGTACAGCTGGCCGTTTTGGTTCTATGCCAAATGAGAATTTCCTGGTGTTAAAAGAATTCTCAGTTGTCTACTTCCTGGGCTTTCAGAATAGTACAGATCATGTTTAACTTGGCTGTAGAGCTAACACTGAATACCTTGAAACAAACCCATAAATTAGTAAGTGAAAACTGGGTCTTATTGTCCACAAAATACAAAATTTCAATTCAAATTACTCTTTTATTGAGCCATATTGCAAGGATGATCACTGTTCCTGAATGGGGTGCTAACATATATTTTTTCCTCAGGCACAAAACAGTCATGCTTCCCTATCTAATTCCCTCAGTGTAAGAGCAGAAACAGGTGAGAATCTCTTCTCCTGCATCACTGTAAATCCAGGCAAACTTCATTTGCTGGAGCAGAATTAATCTACTCTGTACTGACTCAACCCTAGTCATGGTCCAGCCTCTTATCTACAGTAAAGGCTACTGTGTAATAACTTGTGGAGAAGTAGAATAGGGGAACAGAGCTTGACAAACAAAACCTCGAATCAGAAGAGTCTTTGCTTATGTCCATCTAAAACCTTCCCAGCACCTGCTCTGGGGGGAGGGGAAAAAAAGTAAACAGGTTTGCAGGCACAGTTTTCCAATTCAGCACTTCAGAGGCACTTCCACACTGGATTTTGCTCCTCCATTACATTTTGGCAGCATCTCTGAGCAAAGGTGCCTATTTCCTAAACAGATAAAGCTGCACTGCCAACTAGAGGGTTTGTGGCTTGGCAAGTCCCCTTCTGGCTGCAAGCTGCCCTAATGAAACTAATTGGAGGTTCATTTGCAACGTGGGGAGTCCTGTGATAGGAGAAGCTTTGCCTTTAAATGTTGACTTCTGGGTACGAAACTGCAGCAGGCTGAACTTAGATGGCTCTTAGGCATTATTAAGTGCTTTTTGTTGGCTGTGCTGTGTCACCACTACTGTCATGTCCTGTATCCATGATGCTGTATGCCCCCTGCACTGGAAGATGTCCCATCTTTACAAAGCATGTGCCACTAGGCAGCCTTGCCGGTGTGGGCTCTTGGTCACAGACTATGTCATACATATGTGTTACACCTGCTGAAGGGCCAAGAAACAACAGCAGCAAGCCCAGACACTCCTGAATTTAAGTATTTTGGATACAAAATCAAAAGCCATTTATGGTTTGTTTGATGTTTGAAAGGTGAGTGTGAGCCCAGCTGCACCTCAGCCCTGCTCCTTGTTAAGCACTTCACAAAGTGCTTTGTGGTCTGTGTCAGAGCACCTGGACCCCTGCCAGCCAGGTGCTTTCAGGGGTATTCTGTGATCCATGCAACCATCTGACCAAAGTGATTAAGTGTTGTCATTTATCCTGTCATTATCGCTATACAGATCAGCAAGGGGAAAGCAGAACATTTTCCTCTTTTCAGCACCCAGTGTTGCATCAAACTTTCCTTTAAGATTACCTTACAGTCAGACTGGCATGTTCTGCTCGTGAGTGAAATAAAGGGTGAGTACTGGGAGGCCCTGCTGTGCACCCTGGCCATATCTAGAATGGCCAGCAAACCCTTTAATTTTCCCAATCTAATCCTGCAACTGGAAAAGTACTGCCAGTCACTGAAATATCTTACTACAAATAGAGAGTGTCACAGTAATGATGCTAAGGGAGAACTTGTGGATAAAGGTGACAATGTCCAGACCCACTTCTTGGAAGGAAGAAACAACATGCCATAGTCTGATGGATGAGATTAGAAAGACCTGACTTTTCACCCTCTTTTTAAGGCCTTCATTCCTTAATCCATCTCTCTAGATCTCCTTCAGTCGGCATCCCAGACTGCACGCTGCTAGATATCAAAACACTTCAGTGTGGTGTGGAGTCCTGAAGGTCCCTATCAGCACTGCTTTGTGTGACAGGGTACCATGTGCTTGCCTGTAATGACCACTGCTGGATGATACAGACAGGTGGGTCCTGGTGGAACAGCATGGTTAAAGGAGACAGCATATTCAGCTGCTGTGGGAAAATGGTTAAGGGATTGGCAAATCATACAGGATTGTCGTAATCAGGAGATGTATGTTTATTCATCCTTTCTCCCCCCACTCCCCGTGATCATCATGCCGTTCCTCCTCAGACGGTTTTTCAGTGTCTCCTGCTGCAGCTCTTCCACATCTTTCTAAGTATTATATTCTCCTGGCATAAACCACAAGATTTGATCTCCCAGGGTCCTGTGTGGGTCCTGTCTCCACAATGTAATGCTGTACTCACCTTAGCACAGCCAATATCAGGTTTTATAGGACACTGAACAGTTTGGTAAGAACCAGTTTGGAATATTGTTGGCAGGAGATTATGTGTAGGACCCTTCCCTCACACCTGAGAGACTGATAATCAAACTGGGCTGAATTAGTCAGAGCAGGCAACTATACCTGGCACTCCCTGTTCTGATTAACACCCTGACTACTGAGTTGTTGTGGAAAACACCAAGCTCCTCAGTTTTGCTTTAAAACAGGATGGGGGAAAGAGAGATGCTGCCTGCTTTCCTAAAGAGGCAGAGTTTTCCCAGCAGCACTCTGCTGATCTTACTGTGGGCAAGGGTGGGAACATTTGCTTCCAAGTTGGCTCCAGCACTCAGATCCCTGAAGATTTTAAACATCCCTTACTATGCATAAACAAAATTTGCCTAAACATAATCCCTCCCTTGTCATCCTGCCTTCATCTACACATGCAGCTTTAGCAGTGTGACTTTTCTCTTGGCTATGGCAGAAAAAATATTACCTGTGTCCTTGGACAGGACAGAGAAATGTTTTGAAATGTATTGATCAGCATGGAGTAGTTGAGACCTCTGCAGTGATTTTTCATATGTGTGTGTGTGTGTGTGTGTGTGCACAGAACGTTAGAGATCATGAAAATAAAGAAAATGAGAAAGGATCTAGAGGCATCCAGCAAAAGATGACCATGTACATAAGCTGCAAAATTTCTCACACCAAGCTCATGACATGGGTTTCCTTGTTGCAGTCCTTTCTCCCAATGTATTTTAAGTGCTGCTGAGTGGATAATGTTTCCAGCTGGTGACAGGGGCATTTTTTCATATAAACCAATATGCATTTAGTTTCAGGCCACCTTATGTTTTTACAAGATACACTTTTTCTTCTCAGAAGTCTATTTGATAGTGAATTTGAGTAAGGGTGTTTTAATAGTACATGAAGCATGTGGGTGGCTTTGCTAGCTGTGTTTTAGGAGAAGCTGTACCTTCAATTTAATGGACAATGCTGTGCTTCAGTAGACCATTATATTAGTCCACTATTGCTAACATAGCAGTCATATTGAAATTGTATTGCTACATTATACAAGTATGGTTAATTAAATCCAGTTATCAGCCCAAGTTCACACAATAGCTGTGAGTGGGTAGAGGAGAAGCAATGAGTTAGAAAAAAGGGTATATGTTCTAGAGAAAAATAAAGCATGAGAGAGAGAAGAAAGGAATGGGCGCAGTTGAAGAGAGACCATGGATGTCAGGAGAGCAATTGGATGATGACTGCCAGTGCTGCAACCTGACCTGTGCTCTCTGCCCTGCAGCCATGCTGAGTAATTAGGGAGTCTGTTAATTTTTTGTATCATTATTACAGTAAAAGACATACCTTACCACATGGAGCTAAAGAGGGATAGTACAAATGAAGCATATCTGACAGTTTTTAAAATAGATGTTCATCAAAGGCTTACTTAATGTCTCTGAAGTACAAAGCATAATAAGGCTGTGGGTTTAATGTGTCTGGAGTAAAAAATATGTATATCCTCTGCACTATCCTTCTTTCCTGCTCCAGCTGGCTTTTAATGCACTGTTGAAAACAAGTATAAATAGTAGTGCTTGAAAGAAAGGTTGATATTCAGACTGTGACTGTGTGGGACTACAAAAATTACTTGTTGGGTCTTTGGTCATATTCCAGGGAGGCATGAGAAACCAGAGCAACAGTGCCTCTTCCTGTTGAGCAGGGCACCCTCAAACACAAGAAGGGCAAAGCAATGTGGGAATCCTCTGCAGACCTTTGCAGTAATCAGGGTCCCAGTATGTTGCCTAATGTGGAGTTGCCTGCTGTCAATCAGCACACTGTTATCATTTGAGTTTTCTTTTTATTTGACTCATTTAAGTCTAGTACCTGAGCTTCAGGGAATAGCTGGCACTTTTAAGTGGCAGTTAAAGAAACACTTTCTTTTGTACTCTTTTTGTTGGGGCCTGTTGACCATAAACCTAAAAGGGAGAGTTCAGTCTGCCACCAGTCTGTTCTTTAATACCCCATTCATAGCATGACATATTCGTACTGAAAATGAATCCAAAGAAATCCCAAAGGCACAGATGATCCTTTTGGGGGAAGAAAAAACACACTTTAGTATACTGAACTGTTTCATGAAAGGACTAACAACGGCTGAATCATAAAACCGAATGAGTGTAGCTGTGATGCCAGCAGTTAGCAGTGAAGTGCATTTATTCATGGCAGGCACTGCCAATTTAAACTCAGCTGTAGGTTGGTGGGCTTTCATTTACTGCAAAAGGCTTGTCTTTGTTTACATGGCATTAATCCTTGAATTTCTGTCTTTGGAGTACCAGTTTAATGTATGTTTACCTAATACACTGAGGAGGTGAGTTTATAAATGAACATGTTGCTGCATGATCTGTCTAGTTTGCTCAGGTGTGTGCTGGGCATTGTCAGGGGTGAGCTGTGGGTCTGCAGGGAGGAGGCTGTGGAAGGAGGAGCCATCATATCCAGCATGGCTTGGTCCTGGGCCATGTGGCTTCATATCCTCTGTGGGGCTGCGTCTCCTTGTTCCAGAAGCCTGCATTGATGATCTTGGTAGGTCATGGTGTGTGGGTGTGGCAAAAAAAAAAAAAAAAAAAAAGGGAAAAACCTCATTTTTAGGGAAGGACACTGTATTTTGCAGCCTGGTTGCCTCAAAGGCAGACCACAGGACGGACGATTTTCAATGCCTGTTCATAGGTTTTAGACAATAGAGCAAAAATGAGCAGTTAAAACTTAAATGGATGGCAAAGACCTGTGAAAGACATTGCTAAGCATGTTGGGGTGACTCTCATGGGTTAATTTCACCTGTTACCAAGAACATTGCAGTCTTTGATTAGCTGGATTTTGGTTTTTTCATTAATTACCTTTCAAAGTAGGACACAAGCAAAGTAGGTTTATGTATTTTTAATTTAGAAAAAGCTTTTTCTGATTTTTAGTTTTCTTTAAAACGTGAATATGGGACTATTTTATTTTTTTCTTGCTCATGAAGTGCTCCTCACTAAATTGTTGGTGATGTTAACCACTGACAGATTCATTTCTTACTTTCTTTTGTTCATAATGGAAAATCTTTTTACTAGGCAAAGTTTCAGAAATTCACTAGCAAATTTGCTTGTCACAAAGGCTTCCAGATAAATTAAGAAACTTCGCATGCAGGATACATCAAAATACATTTAAAAAAAGAAAGGTTCTTCCACAATAATGTTATCAACCTTTATAAAACATGTACCACATCCTGGGTTATTCAATTCATGTCTATATTTTGTCAAAGCAGGTACAATTTAAACAATTTTTGCGATAAATTCTCTCTGCTTTTCTTAATTCCACTGCCAGAACAATAACCTCTGACATAAATATCCTGAATTCTGGAATAAGTGCCTTATAGATAGAGCCCGTAGCAAAATGTTTCGTGCTCAGACCTCAAATTACATGACAGTGAAATTGTTCAAGTTCACATTTGAATTTAATTTTCATTGATTGGGACACTCACCAATTTTTTTATTTTACAGTATTTGGATCAGAGTAACTTTTTTTTTACTCTTCAGCTTTACTTCCCCTCTTCTCCCCACCTCCCTGCCACCCCTTCCCCCCCCTCCCCCCTTAATTTATTTTCTTTTACTTCTGGAACAAAAATNATCAAGTCCAGAGGAGAGTCATTAAGATGATCAGAGGGATGGAACATCTCTCCTATGAGGACAGGCTGGGAGAGCTGGGGCTGTTCAGCCTGGAGAAGATTCCAGGGAGACCTCAGTGAGGCCTTTTAGTACCAAAAGGGGGTCCAGAGAAGAGGTAGAGGGACTTTTTGCAAGGGTTTATACTGATAGGAATGGCTTTAAACCAAAAGAAGATAGATTTAGATTAGATATTACAAAAAAATTCTTTACTGTGAGGGTGGTGAGGCAGTGGAAAATGTTGCTCAGACAAGCTGTGGATGTACCATCCCTAGAAGTGTTGAAAGCTCAGTCAGATGTGGCTTTGAGCTACCTGGGCTGGTGGCAGATGTCCCTGCCCATAGCATTGGAACTAGATGGTCTTTGAGGTCCCTTCCAAACCCAGATAATTCTTTCCTTCTGTGATCAACAGCCCATCCCTGACAGTTCATTTACTTCATCAGCAGAGTGGTTGCAAACAGTGCTTGACCCAATTCTTTCCCTTCCTGCTTCAGGCTCCTTACTCCTGGGGCAAGTGGGAATGATGGGAATGTAAGAGAGAGGAGGTTTATGGGTTTATTTGCTGACCTTCAGGATGCACCCTGCTGTGCAGAGTCTCTTGCTCACGTACACAGAGGCACATGCACTCACACGTGCATGTCACGGCTGCCGCACAGTGATCATACAACCCCCTTTCAGAGCCCGTGCTCATCTCTTTAATATTTGATAGCTATTTGGCAGTCAGCAGAGAGGAGCAGAGCTTTGTGTTATGTAACTCCTATTAGAAGTTTGGGGTTGATAAAGCATAAGTCGCATTTCTCATTATGAGAAATAAAGTGTGTTTCTCACTTCTTTGCATCCAAATGCCTGCCTTTGATGTCTGTACTTGGCCCTCGCTGCAGCTGAAATCTCTTGTGGCATGTACTTCATAGCCATGTAAAATAGCAGCGTGTTCTTTGCCCCACTAGTTAAGGAGATGCCAAATGATGTCAAGTTTAGGCTGAAAGTGCTTTTCTGCTCTACAATCAAATAGCTGAGCTCTGGAAGCTTATTGCTGCATTTTTAAGGATCTCCGAACCCAGTTGCAATGAGATTACTCCATTCCTATTTCTTCTTCTGCCTTCCTCATAAACTTACAACTCCCTGTTTGCTTGCTCATAGTGCAGTGCAACAGAGGGATTAAATAGACTTCATCTTCCCTTTTTGCCTTCATGCTTTAGTGCATTTCAAAATGAAATAGGACTGTGATAAATTGCACCTTGAAGAAACCAGAAGCTTAGGAGGAGGTTTAAGTTTTAGGAAAAAATTAAAGTGGCTAAAGCAGCAGGCAAATAAAACACTATTTGAAAGCTTATAACTCCCTCTACTTCTGTGCATCTGAGATTCTCTCCTGGATCTGTCCCCCTCCTCATCTATGTTAAAGAAAATCTCTTGACAGCTATTATGCCCTGTGTTACCACAGCACTACATTCAGTACTTTAAGCTTTACAGAATAGGAGAAATGTCTAGTATGACCTTCAGTCTTAGATATCCTTCTTTCTTTATCTTTTAGAATTACTTCCCCAAGCAGTCTTTATTTAAGCTTTTTGTTTTGTGTGGCGTTGAAGCCAATGATTTCACATAAATATGTGATTTCACATATTTTTAAGTTGGTAGATTGAACTGCAGATGATAAAGGCTCTACTTTATCCTGTAAACCAAACTGCTTTTATTAATACCCCGGGCTTATCATGAGGCCCCAGACTTTTTTCTTCCTCCCTCCTAGAAGTGAGCCTCTTGTTTGAGAGAAGCAGCTAACTGATGGTGGAAAACGTCTGTCTCTCCCCTTGCCGGGTACAGCCCAGATGTGCTCAGGAGGAAGGGGCTTCTGGGGAGAAGGGGGCAGCTGGCTCTTCCTGCCCATGCAGCACTGGGTGGTTTCTGTGATGTGGCCACCTGTGCTGAGTGAACTGAGTTGAGACCATGCAATCATTGCCTAAAGGCCACTGAGCAGCAATTACCGATGCTAATGGCTTTTTGTGTTACTGATGCAGGCTGGAGTGAACCCTTTATGGGGGATAATGGATAAGCGTGGCAACCAGTTTCCAGCTTACCCAATTTAAAGGTCTTGCTAGATCAGCAAGTGCTTGCTTTTTACAAACCTGCTTGGTGGAGCTTCTGTTTGCCAAGATCCACCCTCACTGAGCTCTGTGAAGAAGACTGTGAAGACACATCATTTTGAATAGCTATTACCAACATTGAAAAGCGCATAACCTCTTGTGCACTAGGGAAGTTTACTTCCTTCTTTGGACTTGGTGGAGGATGTAATTTTTGGAAAATAGAAAGGCAATATTATTTTAAGGTACTACTGTATTAGATACGAGATGTGCCTAATTTTATGTTTTAATAAGCATTGACTAATCAAAACTGAAATTAATTTCTTCATAAGAATAACATTTCTACAACTTCTGTTTTCAGGTGCCAAATTACAAATATCTTAAATTGTCTGATCTCTAGATCTTTCTTGTTGCTAATGTTTGAAAATCAGTGTTGAGATACCCTAAAACTGAGGCTTTTAAAAACCAGTTTTGACACATAACTGATTATGCATTAAAAAATAAAGCTATATTTTGATGAGGTAGGAGTTGATACATCCCCCCTCCGCCATTCATTGCAAACAAAAACTATATAATAGTTAGTGAGATAATTAATTTCTAGTTTCTACATCTAAGAGATTTTTTCACAACAGAAAGCCCGGGTTTTTTTCCAATAATATGACAATACTGTGCTTTTAGAAGTGGCAGTTTTTGTGACTTACAAGCATAGGTACAGGTTGTTTTGAAGTAGTGTCATACACAGTGGGTTATGACACAGGATTGGTGTCACAAAGAATAAACCCATGCAATTTGTCATGGGATACAATTGAAAACATGTCTTTAGCAACATGAAAAGGGGATTGGAAGTTTATAAGAAATCCAGCAAAGTCAATCCACAATTTTTGTAGTACCTGCCAAAACAGATCTGAAGTTCCTGTTGAACTGCATCGTAAGACCTCAAGGAATATAATACCAAACTAGTTAAAAGCACTAAAGTTTTTGAAATTGTAGTAATCTATTTTGCATGATTTGCAGAATATACCAGTATCAGGATAAAAAGCCACCATAAATTAGGTACATATTCTTATGTGGTGTCTAATATATTAGGCAGAATATGCTTTGTCAGTTACATTAAACACCTCCAGCAGCAAAAATTTAAGCTTAAGCTGAAGGATGAAAGTGGCCCACATGTGCACTTTCTACACTGCTCTCATGAGAACAGGCAAGCCAACAAGTCAGGCACAGCAATTCCTCTCCTCCTAAAGATTGCAGGACTCTACTAAAGATTTTAAGATGAATTAATAGATATTTTAAGGGTAGTCTTGGGTATTCAAACTGACAAATGTATACAACTGATGAATACACACTTGACTCAAGTCAAGTGAGCAGTAACACAACAAATGTAATGTCTCCAGTAGCATTTTGTAATCTCTGGGAGTGGGTGATGTTTGGGTATAGAAACATGGAAGGAAACCCCATCTGGGATACCGTCCTCCTCTGAATAAATAAAATTCAATAAACATTCATAGCATATAACATGCAGTGGGTGGTGAAACAGATGAATGTCAGAAGACTAAATTTCTGGAAGAAATAAGAAAAATACAGATGTTGCAAAAAAGTTATTGAAAAGCAAGTGATTCTTAAAATAAGCCATGAAGAGACTGCCTCTGTCAGGACTTTGTAGCTCTGGCTCTCTGAAGAGGTAAGAAAGGAGGTAAAAAAGTCTATAGCAAAACATTTATTTTTTTTTAAAGTGAAAATTATGTCCATCCCTTTCAATTCTATCTGGGACTCTAATAAAAGATATTATCTCTCAATACAAACCTTGTCTTTTGTGGCAAGATTTACATGCCTCTGTGACATGAAATCCATTAAGCAGATCTAATTAGACATCCATGCCAGAATGTCCTCTGAATTAATGAAATACATTGCAGTCAAAAGGAAATCTCAGAGGAGCACCTAAACAGGAATAATGCCCGCCAAGTTATCTTTGGTTCCCTCCTTTTCCTCTGATAATGAAAATGTTCAGGCAGCCAGAATTAATAACATCGTGAATGGCAAATAATGAGTCCCAGAATGCTGGAAGTAAAAAGAGAGCTGGACTTGTAGCCCTTTTACAAAGCAACTGAAGGAGTAAAACTGAGCATCTCAACCAAAATGATTGAAGCCTAACTCTGGTACATAAATATCATCCTTCTATTTTCCTATAGCTTTATTTTTCTCCCCAGTATTTTAGTATTCAAGGTTATAGCATGTCAAATATAACTAATGTAGCAATTTAATCAGGAGTTGCATCTCATTTAAGGCTGAGTTATTTCTTCATTTGTGAGAGATAGATAGATAGATGGATAGATAGATAGATAGATGGCTTTTTATAGATGTTCTCCTCCTATGCCATATAGAAAATTAATGTCAAAGGAGTTAGCAAAACCAGACACCACTTCCTCTTGAAATAATGAAAGGAGGGACAGGTGGGAGAAAAGACATTCAGCACTGGAGAGTGGAACATGGGTTGGACAGCTACACTGTTCACTGGGTGAAAACTGGCTGGGTAGCCAGGCCCAGAGAACAGGGGTGGATGCAGTTGCATCCAGCTGGTGGCCAGTCACTAGTGGAGTTGCCCAGGGCTCAGTGTTGGGGCCAGTCTGGATTAATATATTTACCAATTATTTGGATGAGGGGATTGAGCCCACTCTCAGTCAGATGACACCAGGCTGAGCAGCAGTGTTGATCTGCTGGAGGGCAGGAAGGCTGTGCAGAGGGATCTGGACAGGCTGGATTGATGGGACAAAGCCAACAAAGCCAGTTGCATGAGGTTCATCAAGGCAAAGTGCTGGGTCCTGCCTTTAGGTCACAATGACCCCAAGCATTGCTACAGGCTGGGGGCTGTAAGCTGCTGGAAAAGGACCTGGGGGTGCTGGTGGCAGCAGCTGAACATGAGCCAGCAGTGCCCAGATGCCCAAGGAGGCCAGTGGCATCCTGGCCTGGATCAGCAATAGTGTGGGCAGCAGGAGCAGGGCAGGGATTGTCCTCCTGTACTCAGCACCAATGAGGCCACACCTCAAATCCTGTGATCAGTTCTGGGCCCCTCACTACAAGAAAGACACTGAGGGGCTGGAGAGTGTCCAGAGAAGGGCAGTGGAGCTGGGGAAGGGTGTGGAGCACAAGGCTGATGAGGAGTGACTGAGGGAGCTGAGGTTGTTTGGCCTGGACAAAAGGAGGCTCAGTGGGGACATTTTGACTGTCTCACAGCCATCTTAAAGGAGGTTGCATCCAGGTGGATATCAGTCTCTTCTCCCAAGTGACGGGACATAGGACAAGAGGAAATGGCCTCAAGTTGCACCAGAGGAGGTTTAGATTGAATATTAGGAAAAATTTTTTCACTGTAAGTGTTGTCAAGCATTTGGTCAGGCTGCCCAGAGAAGTGGTGGAGTCACCATCCTTGAGATATTCAAAAGATGTGTCGATGTGGGGACACGGTTTAGTGTTGAACTTGGCGGTGACAGGTTAATGGTTAGACTTGATAATCTGAAAGGTCTTTTCCAAATCAAATGATTCTATGAAAATTAGCGTGATGAGGAACAGAAGAGTCTTGAGGAAGCTTCCTCTCTGTTTGGTGCATACATAAGCCCCTCTGCACTAGGGTCCTTGCACCTGGGGACAATCCTGTCCCTGGGACCTGCCATCCCAATCTGAGCCAGCAGCTCCCTCGCCCCATATTCAGTGGGTGTCCCTAGGGGAACAGGTCTGCCTTGGATCTGCCTTGCTTTACTTTCTCCTGTCTACTCCACTTCAGTGGGCTGCTCTTAGAGCTGGTTTGGAGATGTGAGCCCTGAGGAGCACGAAGGGGAAGTCCCTACTGCCCCAAGGGGCTCAGTGCCATGGGTGACAGCCTCTGTGCAGACACATGGATGGTTTGCAAGGCTGGCCTCCAGTCAGGAGCACCCACAGGTTTTCATCTCTCACTCAGCTGGGGAGGCTCCTGGCCATAGCCAGCACCATGCTGTGTGTGGTTGTGGACATTTATTTAAGAGCTCCTGTTCTGAGTTTAACTTTCCTGCACGTGATGAAAGAGGAGTTTCTGCCAGATACTGTAACAACACAGAACACAATTTCTATTGCTTTGAATATTTTTTTTTATTCCTGTCAAAAGAAGCCACATCTACTCTAGCATCAGCAAATATGCAGCTTTTTATGGCTTTATTCGCTTGTAATATTTGTCCTAGATAAGGCCTGGCTGCTAATTATTCTGGCCCTGGTCCTTCCTTCCTCACCCCTGCTGAAACATACCCCCTGTCACAGCTTCAGTCAGCACACAGAAAAGAAGCAGTGTCAGGCCTTCTAGCACTTCCATTATTTTTGACTGACAGCCTAAATTAAAATCCTTTACTTTGCTGACTTTCATTAAAAAGCAACAACAATTGGTGTTTGGGTGGAGGAGAGGAGTAAAAAAAATAAAATCAGCCTCCAAACATGAACTTTGCCATGCTTTTTACACTGCATAAATAGCATTGCCCCTTCAAATCTGCTGCAGAGATTACAGCACAGACAGAACTACACCATGGCATGCTATCTGCCCCATCCTTCCTGGTTTGCACTGCCTCTGGCCACCGGGAGTATGATGCCAGCTGGATAAGCAAAATAGCTAAGCCTGGGGAATGTTAGTCTTTAGGGGCTCATGCCATTTAATTTTCTTTTATCATGGGAAGGAGGAGATGAAGACCATGCTTTGAAGTTTCTACATAATTCTATCTGTGCGTGTGCAAATGAGCATCTGGGTATGTGCTTTTTCTGTGCAGTTCTCAACCAAATACAATGCCAGCTTTCCCTGACCTTTCAGAAGTCTCCAGAAGGACCTAGATAAAAAATCTCACAGCAGCAACTGGCCCTAGCCAAGGTCTTTTCTTTGAGAAAGTTATTTTTCTGCCTAAAATATTCAAAAGGGACAAAATTGCTTCTTGCTATCAAAAATAATCTATAAAGCAAAATGCCTAGCATGCACAATTGGTTGCAATGTGCAAGGCTTCATATACATTTCTGTTATTAAACTAGGGGGTTAATTTAGGCTTGGCACATAATGAATCAAGGGGATTTATAAATAATTGCCTTGGAGATAAGTCATACAAAATCTTACATCTGCTTCTTTGTTAGTGCTTCTGGAGTGTAGTCATTTTGGGAAAGACTAAAACTAGCTGATGTAGATATATTCCTCCCTCCATAAGTGATCTTGTTCTGGGCAGTTGGTTTGTTTCAGAGCAGAGAATGCAGAAATTAGGATTTGCACGTGATCCTATTGTCTGAGGGATGTCCAGCCCCTACGATTCACTATTGGGATTTTCCTTGAAGTACTGGCAACTGTGGATCTGGTTTTGAAGGCCAGCCCTGTCCTGCCATTAGAAAATAATGCTTTCAACTTGCTTCCAACTCCCAGAACTGGGTAGCCTCCTCCAAGCCCAGTTTTTGAGAGCAATAAATCCACCTGTAGAAAATTTTCAGTGTCTGATGAGAATATTTTTCCCATCAAACTAGAAGCATGGGCTAACAGACACTGTCTGGCCCTACTTCTCTCCAAAGAGAAGTGAGTGTAGCCAGAGCAAAACCCTGGCTGGAGAGTGGAGAAGTGGCTGTAAATGCACCAAAGTCTTTGTTCTCCTCCCGGGCGTGTTCTGGGGTCTCTGCAGAGTCTCTCATAAATCCTAAGCAGCAGCCCCAGGGCCATGAGGGACCCACTGACATGAAGCCTTTTAAATCTGCCCTTTGGAGATGTAGGAGAGACAGCAGGAAAACCACCGGAATAATAGAGCCACCAGAAACTGCTAATGTTTGCTCAGTCCAGCCTCTGCTTCCAGATGAGCCTAAGCTGTTTTCCTTTCTATTTTCATTTAATTATTTTTTCTTGGTTCTCAATGTTTCCAGAGATTACTTTGTCCTTTTTTCATAAGCCATCAGTTCACACTGTGATCTGAGACACCGAGGGAACAGAGGATCTGATGCCAAAATGTTAACAGATTTAAGGTATCAAGAGGCAAGTCACAGGAAATAACTCATTTGTTCAGGCATTCAGAGCAAATATTTATAAATTTCTTCAGAAATAATTCCCACTTCCCAAAGCCAAAAGGCAAAAGGCAGTTTTTTTCTGGATGTATTGAGACTTGTATGGGTAACTAAGAATAGCCTGGAGAACGGGAAAGGAAAAAGCAATCTGCTTTGAATTTGTAGAAGATCTACCTTAGACATTAAGTAAAGTAGGATGCATTATGTCTAGGCAAAAGGACCTGGATTATGAGGACTCTGGAAAAAAAAATGAGGGCCTTTCTTGACTGGATAAGTTTACACCGAAATGAATGAAATGCCAGAATCAGGAAATGGAAAGCTGGATGCTTTGGAAATATTCTTAATCACAGATCTCTTAGGAAACAATGGTTCCTAGGCCTAATCCAAAAATATTTGCTCTGCTGGAAAAGTATGATGAGAAAGAGAAATGTTTAGCTGAAAACAGGAAATCAACATATTCTTCTTTTTTTTTTTCCATAACAGTTGAAATTTTCATGAGTTTAAATCTTATTGCACTAACTGTAGTCTGTCAGAAGTATTTGAAATAAGCTGTTTAAACTTTTGTTTTGATTGGTGCAATTACATTTATTTAATGAAGTTAGGCCTGATTTGCACAGATGCAAATGACAGCTGAACCACTCACATTCTGTCTTTTTATACATTCACCACCAGGTCTAGGGGGGGATGCATGAGTGACTGTTATATTGATCAGTATACAATGGGAGTAAACTTCAAGCACTCTTAGACAAAAATAGCAAAAAAGCAAACCTAATCAACTTACTTTTATGCAAAAGTTGTTTATGGTCTTTCTCAGTTTGGAATAAGAGTGGGTGGAATTGAGAAAAGCTCAGTGAATTTACAATAAATCCAGCACACAGCTTGTGCACCATTTGTGAGTGGACGAGAAGACTCCACAGAAAATGGACATTTTGCAGCTCCCATCCTCTCTGTGGTGTCTGGCTGTTTGCAGACTGATTGGAGCTGATGTGCTGCAAGGTGCACCTTGCACTGAGGTTCTGGGGAGAGGGGGACCCAGTGGCAGGGTGTGGGCTGTCCCTAGAGCTCCATCATTTAGTGTTCCCCTGCTCCTCTTGGCTCATGCAATCATGTTCACATGTATGGGACATATGAACACTCACCATCAGAAAGGACTTGAATACGATGCATGAAGAAAGCTGAGAGACTTGAATGCCAGGTTAAGACAATGATTTATCTAGGTCATCATGGGTCTTTCCATTAGCATTCATATTTTCCTGGAGGAGCCATTTGTTTTGGTGTAGCTGGGCCCTGAAGAAAAATCCAAACACTATCCACCAGTCTCTCTGATGGCATTGCACAAAAATAAGCTGCTTCCAGATTGCATTAAATTTGTGCTAAAACCAATTTGGAATAAATATGGTTAAATCAATGCATGTATTGATGGAGCATTATTGTCTTACAGTTGACAGGATTTGGGCCATTTTCTCATGTATTTCCAGACTGAATTTCTTTGGCATTTCTGGATTAGCAAAGGCACACTCTTTGCCAGGTTCAGGCCAGGTAGGATCATGGTGCTGGGGTCTTTTTGTGTAATTAGTACTGAGGTACTTTAAATTTGCCCTGCTGAATGCAAGCTTAGGTTAAAGCCTTAATGTGGTTTTGAGTATTGCTGCCTTGTGCTTTTGGCATGGATTATGGTAGTTATTTTAGCAGTGTGGAGGAACATAAAATGATAGTTTAGGGCAGAAAAATAATGAAGTTACAATACTCTGTTGAAACTGCTGTAGAAGTAGAGGTAGCAGACAGGGTCTGACTGAAATCAGGGTTTGCACTGAAATCTGGCCAAACAACCAGATGCTGAGCGGCGGCTCTTCTGAGCAGAGGCAAACACGTGGTTTGGTCCTCTGGGCAGAGCTGCACAGTGACCCCAGGAACAGGCTGAGGTGTGGGTCTGCTGCTGACTCAGAGGCAGAGGTGCCAGGAACATTTTGGGCGGCATGTTTGGTTTCATTTCAACGTTTCCTGTTCAAAGACCGCACCGCCTCAATGTGCTTATGTTCTCAGATGTGATACAGTCACAGCCCAATGTGGGATGGCTCCAGGCAGTGAAAGCTGTAACTGCTTTGCTAGTGAAGTGGAAAGTATGTATAATGCACATGGTATCAGTGACTAGTGTTTTATTCATTAAAGGCATCCTAGTTTTGTACCGCTACGTCCTCGGCAGATCAGGCAGAACATACACTTCGAGTTGTGATCCAGAGGTTCACAATATATTTCAGAAGGTCTGATGTCATCTCCAACTGCACAGAGTATTAAAATATTTTACAACTGGTGCATGGTGTCAATAGCCATGCATATGAAAATAATTCATGCCATCATTCAGAGGCACTTGTACCCTACTGAGATGCTAATTAGGGGAAGAATACAGTACACACCCAGTGTCAGAGGTCATGACATTACTGAGATTTTGCTCATCAAGTTGCTAATCTTGGAAAAGCTTCATGGTGCTTCCCATTTCTTTCACAACCAGTTCTGCTGTCAGTGGCAATCCTTGACTGGACAATGGTAAACATGCCTTTACCAAGTTCATATATATTAAAATATCTGTCTCTCTCCATCCTAGCCTTTCTGCAAGCCTGAGTCTGCAATGTCAGCAGATAAAATAGAGATGGAAAACTAGAAACAGAACAGAAGAACACAAATGCTTCTCAAAAATCCTCTCTTCCTGCTGCTAGCATTTCTATTTTGCCTATGATAACTGTAAAAATAAACAAATTGAATTGTTTGTGCTTTCACTGTAAATTTTGGTGCAACTTTTTTCATGGTTTCCTTTGAAACCACATCGCCAGCCACAGAGGCTCCAACCACATCTGAGCTCTTGAAGCCCAAACTATCTTTTTGTTTAACCCTTTTTATTTTTCACTCCAGCCTTTTATTTTTCCCTCCAGCCTTGCTGGCCGGTATTTGTATAGCATGTTGCTAGGCATATGTGTAATTGTATCTTTTATGATTCTTGATATCTGAGTGCTAAAGAAAGACTACACTATAGTTAAGTACTGCAAATATTATTATGATCAAATAGTAATACCTGGTTCAGATCCCAGTCTTTTAGGTCTCACCTGTGTTGCTGCTCCCTTGAGTAGTCCAGCCCATTTTGGTGGGATGAGTCTTGCTAGCAAAGCCAAAACCTATTGCAAGAGTGTGATGGTCTGATTCAGAACTTGCAAATAACCTTGTCACACCCTCACTGAGTCCCAAAGGAATATTGCTCCTGGAAGAACTGATGGCATGCTGGCTCTGTGCATACATGGAGGAAATTTCTGTGGATTGTTTCTCCAGGTGCTCTTTCAGTTTGGGGAGAAAAGGGCTTGAGGCAAAGTTTCGTGTATCAATGTCATTCCTTTTTTTGTAATGACCAAAACTCTTCCTTCCTGCAATCTACCAAGGCAACCAGCTTTATACATTTTTCTCAACACTGAGGCATTCGAAGAAAATGTTTTCCTGACAGAACAGAAAGATAAATTGCATCTGTTTACTTTCAGTATGTCTTTAAGACAGAGTGCCTCAAGTGCGAGAGCAGGCCGTGGGAGGTCTCCTTCATTGGTTTTAATTAACGTTACTTTGCCTCATTAAAATTGCTAAGCACTTTGTTCCACCTAAACTGGAATAAAATATAAACAAAATATGCATTTCCAAAAAGGAATTAGCACAAATTTTAAAAGAAACTTATGGAAATCTGTATTAAATTTAGATATTCTAACTTGACTGTGTAACAAAAGTCTGATGTTAGTCTTGCAGATGTCCGCTTTGTCTGCCTCCATACTTGCATTAGGAATAATATTGTCTCTTCTTGTTGTTACTTATAATTCCCCAGATTTCCTTCTTACCTCCTTTCACCTGCCATTACTCTCATGACTGCTCACTGAGAAGACTGGCCTTTTCTCTCCCCACCCACTTATTCAAATCCCCATTCCAGCTCTCAGTGGCTGAAGAATGTCTCTTGGACGCAATCTTTATGTCCCCTCCTTAGAGGACAAAGTACAATTTTTCCTTTTACGATCCCCAAAAATGTGTAGAGCAATTTATGTGATGAACTGCCAAACAATTGCTTTCAGTTCACCATTAGTGAGGGACTTTGCTTTCAGGTTTTTAACATGTGATCTCCACATATCAAAATGACCTTTTCAGACATTGGAAAGCTCAACAAGATGTGAAAAGAAGTCAAAGTGAAAGCCCAGGAGTCTGTCATAATGACACTTAAGAACTGGCCTCATTGCAGTGTTCCTCAGGAAAAGCACGTTAAGACTGGAACACCACACATCCTCAACATTTTGTAATCTTAAGTTACCTTAGTACTGAGGTGTTATTAATGCATGAAATCACTGGTTGTGTCTGAACAGGAACACAAAAGCTGCCTGTTAGAAAAATTCACAACTGGAATAGCTCTTTCGAAGGAAGCTGACCAGTCTATTTTGGGAAAATACTGTAATTCAAAGGGAGCAAATATTGTAATTTTGTCTGGTATTTGCTAGCTGTTGACCTCTGTGAGGGACTAGAGCACCTAACTCATGTTGCAGAGACCTCCTCCATACAGCGAGGGGAGAGGAATAATCAGTTTCTGGAAGGCAGTCTGATTTCCATCCCTTTTCAAGAGAAACTCAATCCATCTATCATTCTTCATTGACTAAATATGGAGGCAAAGGTGACTGTGCTTTCAGTTTGGGAGCCTCAAGTAGGTTTCTGAAGTCAGGAGGGATGACTCTAAGCCCATCTGCATGCAGCTAGACCCCTTGTGGTTTTTTTCCCTTTTGACTGCTGAAGTTGTGAATTCAGACATAGTTTACCATGACATATGTGCTAATCATTTATTCTACAGTTGTCCTAAATGAACTAGTTGTGGTCTCACAGGGTGATATAGTTTATAAATGAGAATGGTCAAATACTACATAAAATACAGACAGGGATGTGGAGTGGTTATGCTCAGGAGAGCTCACCTGGACAAGGCAGGAATTGCAGGCTGCTTCTGAGTGAAGAGGTGAAAAGTTCTGTCTGGTGTTTTGCCAAAGCATTTGCATCTGCATCTTTTCCCTGTTCTTTGTTCAGTTGTCTCTATTGGACAGGGCTCACTGTTCTCTCTCTGATTGGCAAAGCAAGGTTCTTTCGAGCCTCCTGAAGACATCTGAATGTTTTTGCTGTGACAGATTCAGTGGCCCTCTGAGTTCAGAGACTCAGAGTTTGGAGTTACTTCGGACTTTCTTGATAAAAAATATTTCTGGTATGTGAGTGCAAGCTAATCATCAGTGAAGGAGAACCTACATGATTTTACAAGCCTTGGTCCTGACAATGAGCAGTATTTGAAAGAAACAACCAGATGTTGAAATACTAAAGGAAGGAATGTGTGAAAAGGAGAAAAGGAAAAATTAGAAATTTAAGAAATATGAGATGATGAAAGCAAAGCAGAAGACATGCAGCCTTGCTAGAAATACCAGTCCTTTTTCAGATACCCACTGAAAAATAATTATGGGAGAAACTTCCTCTTGTACAGCAGAAGAGAGAGCCACTGGAGAGGTACTTGAGGGGTTACAGCTTGTAGAATTGAGGATTTAGTCTGCTGCTACGAGGTTCTTCAGTCATCCTAAAATTCAAGTAACATAGGCAGTGCTATGTTTAGGCAAATGAATAGAGAATTCAGCAAGAAATCTGTCAGCTGTCTCCCTAGCATAAAAAAAATTGAATGAAACTGTAACATTGGCAAGTTTCCACCAATGGTTACTAACAATAGAGGAATTTATTTGGGTAAATGTAGAATTATGCAAATTATAGAAAATTTTGGGCAAGGACATGGAGAAAAGCCAGTTTGATTTTCTTAGATATCATTTCAAGTGAATGAGGGAAAAAACACAGAAGTTAGGAGACCCAGGGTTTGGATAGATGACTGCCCTTCTGAGGTGAAACTGGAAGTCAAGGTTCTATGGAAAACTATGCATCATGTCCCACCCAGATCACAGAGTCCTCTACATACAAAGTGCAAGGAAAAGGAACTAGATAATCCATCAAAGGAGACATAAAACAAAAGAGAGAACAGTAAAGAGTTCAAACTTAGAATTTTTTTGCAAAACAAAATGAGTCAATGTGATATAGAATGTCAGATAAAGAGATAATCTTAGTGCTTAGAAATTGCATTAATACTTCACACAAGCTGTAGGAATGAAACATTATCCCTGAAGAAAAGATGCAGTTATGGTACAAATGCCATTTCTAAAAACTAATAGGTTGGTTTCTAACACTGAAACATTAAGGTCATTGGTTTCTATCGTGCTTTCAAAAGACAGAGAGGGCAAGAAGGGTGGGGAGAGAGTGGGGTGAATCCACAGAACAGTCTGCACAAAGCCAGTGCTGCCTATTGTGTGAATATGGATAACATTGGGATCTTGAAAGCATGTGGGTCAGTATTAATCAGCAGAGCCTCAGTGAACAGTGTGGTGGTGGATGTCCTCAGGTCGCTCACAAGGTTAACAGAAAGGGTAAAATCTGTAAGGTGCTGCTTGCATTTCTGTCTGTGATGGGTGGAAGGAAGAATGGCAGGGATGTAGGGCATAACAGTGGGACACATGCTGCCTCCTGAAGACAATGCTAACACATTATTAAAGTTTGAATAAAAGATGGATGAGAATGTCCTACCTCAGAAAGCAGTTGCTTTCTAAAATTTTCTTACAATGGATGAAAAAGTTTTGCCTGAGTGACTGGTGAGGGCCCTGTGATCACAACCTGGTTGCATTCAATATGGGCATGCAGGTGTCTGGCACTAAAAAACAAGTAATATGTCTGCTTTGCTCCTCAGAAGGATCAATACACAAAGCTGAGGAAAACTAGTAGTAAAATGCACTGTGGGAAAATATTTTGCTATAAAAATGCAAGGAGTTTTTAAAATGGATTTTTTTGGATGACAAGGTATAGATTCTCTTACAGAGTGGGACTTTTTTTGTCTAAAAGCCCATTCTGCTTCAGGATTATGAAAAAGGCAGTAATTAGAAATGAAGAAGCAATATTATAGCTAAATTTTTAAAAAACGCTTAGGAGATGGTAATCAATATAAGTTAGAAGTTACAAAGTGTAGATAATTGATGAGGGAAGCTAAAGACATCAGGGAAAAATCAATGGTTAGCAGAGCTGGGGACAGTAAAGATTATTTAAGTATTTTAGAAAAAAAAAAGATATCCTAGCAACAGTATAAGGCATTACTTGATGGAGATGGCAAAATTGTTAATGATGCAGAAAAGAGACTTCATCAATAAACATTAATGTTCTGGTTTTTTTCTGGAAAAAAGCAAGGTTACGTGTATGAAGCAGGTGATGATGGTAAAGTGCTTTCTAGCTCAGTGGTGACAAAAAAGGACATAATATACCTTCTGGGTTAGGGCAGACTTACAAAGCAATTACTGTGATTGCTGAACTGGCCCATTCATTAGGAAAGCCTCCTAATTCAAAGAAACAATTCAAATTAAGGTAGTGAGCTCCCTACATGGGTAGCGTTTTAGGGTATTAACAATATTTCAGATGATGTAGGAGGTCATAGTTACTAGATTGCAAGACATTTAGGAAAGGATTGACTTCCAGACTCCATACTCAGTTCTTATGCTTAGTGTGTTTGTATCTTCTTGAAGTCATCCTTTATGCAGCGCAAGAGCAGTGGAAGTGGACATGCTGGGCCTGAAGACCAGCCTGGAGGAGCACAGCCTCTGACAGCCCTACCTTGGTTGAGTTATGTGAGTGGAGGTGGAAAAGGGCTTTGCTCCACGTGTGGGAGATGTACACATGGCCACATCAGAATAGTTAAGGGACCAGATTATACTGAGAAGTTATGTGAAGAATAAGATGACATAAAACTCTGAGATGGCAATATCAGAAGTTCTCTGTTTTCTTCTTTTTCGCCCATTGGTTTTCATATGAATAATGGTTTCAACAGTGAATATAATACATTGCATAACCTCATCACTACTAATGCTCTTGTTTTGATAACATTTAGGAAGGAGAAATAGTGGTAACAGAGATGAAAACTACTGGCAACAATCCCTTTTCAGTGATAGAGCTCTTCAACTTTCTCATAATCATCTGTATTTCACCACAGAGCTCTTGATATCATAGTATGGAGGGAAATTCTTTCTCCTGGTTGTGAAGGTGGCACAAAAAACTCCGCTACCCTCATTGTGTTTCATGTTAAATAATGTCAGGACAAAAATAAAAACCTGTTAACAGCTATGAATGTTTACAGTTTATGACCCTCCTGGGGGTTCCATGTTAGAAGAATAATTTTGTGAGAAGAAAATTGTTCTTTTGCTGGGTCTTTTCATAAGCTGCAGCAAACCATGAAGAGCCAACACTGGCTTCCCAGCTCCTCCTTCTCTTCAATACGGTTTTGCAGCCAGCAAGACCTTATGGCTTTCTCTTCTGAACCTGTTTCCAGCAGAGCCTTATTCCAGAAGGACATTGCATATTGCACACCTGCCTTGCAGGGCTTGTGCTTTTGCTAACCCTACCCTTTGGAACTCAAGTTGACTTGTGAATTCTTCAGTCAAGACACCATCAAGGCAAGATTTGTTGTAAAGTCTTCCAATTTGTGGTTTTTTGGTCTTCTTGTTTGGGGATATTAGTGTGCAATTACAACATGTTCCGAAGCTCTGTCATTCAGTGACAACTTCTGAAAATTAATTGATATGATTCTTTATCCATAACTGCTGTTCATTACATATAAAGGAGGCTATTAAAGTAAAGTGGTTATTTCAGGTAGCTCTCATAAACCTTAAACCCCACATTATAAATACACATAGCTTAAATTGCTGGGGCTTTTCCCTTAACTTGGCTTCCTTTTCTATTAGTTTGCACTCTTTTTGTAGACATTTCTTATCTAAATCCATGTTCTGCCAGTACACAGAAGGATTTTCTGATCAAGATTCAATTGTAATGCCATTTACATATGTATTGCTAAAGTAATTATGAAAAGGATTGCTACCTTTTATGTCTCCACAATTGAGTGTATCTTACCAGTGAATGAGTAATTTTCAAATTGTACAAATGGGTGGTGTGGAAGATTATTTCCCATATTGACATGTTATTTCAGTAATTTCCCTCCATATGGGTTTTCTTTTTATGCCTTTTCAAAACATTTTATTTCCCTTCAAAATGGGTATAGTCTTGATGAGTCTCAAGATCCCAGAAATTGACAGACTTTTCACGTGGAGCTCTCTCATTTGCACGTCATGTGGTGATAGTAATGAGGGCAGTGGTGAAATGCCAGTGTGACATGTGTGAGTGACTCTGAGGATGCTGGACAGGCACATGCCATTCCTTTGCAGCATACACAGCATCTGCAGAGAAAATGAGCACAGAGCTAATAATACCTGTGGTCTGAAACAAGACAAGCATTACCTATCGATTGACAAATCAGAATGACTCTGCTTGTGCTCCTGCTAATTTCATGCCCATGTATTTACAGTTAGACACAAATTATAAATCTTCTGGGTTGGTTTTTTTTCATTCTTTCATATTATATTGTGAACTCCACTAAAAGGTGATTTTATGCCTGGGATACAAACATGTGGAAAATTAACAGAGCTTGAGAAAGGCACTAAAGCTCTGCCAGTGCATTGATTATCTGGCAAGTATATCTAAAATCTGGTAAATCACCCATAACATCAGCAGACATAAGAAGGATTCAGACTAAATTAGCAACTAACATTTTAGATGTGATTCTTACTTAGACATACAAGTAAGGAGAATAGTTTCTGTAATAATCATCAGAATTCTGCTACTGACAATTAGTCCCAAAAGAGACAATTCTGATTTCTGCAGCTCATCCTCTTTGACACACTACTCAGAATGTATGTAAAGTGCAGAGCATAGAATGATTTGACTTTTCTCAGCAAATTGTACATCTGTTCAATAAAATAAAACCCTGCATTTTAGTGTACTTCCCTAAAAGGAAATTCAAACATCATAAAAAATTTCTAGAATATACCATGTTTAAATGACACAGAATATATGTTTACTTGTAAAAGATAGCACTTAGAAGAGATCTTTCACAGTGCCTTCATTTCAGTTATTTTTCTTGCTTCAGCTTACAGAGAAGTCATTGTAGTGGTTGGGTGACAGCACATTTTCCTTGGAGAGCACTGAATCCAGTGCAATTCTTTGTAGAATTCTGAGTATACGCTGGGTTAAAGAAAAAACACAGAAGAATGAACAATTAGACAAAAAAATAATCTACAATAATACTACTGAAAAATAAGAGAAAAACAGGAATTGTGTTTTACTTCGCAGTAATGGTCTTTTTATTTGACCATGGACTAAGGTTCTTCTCTAAGTGATGTATTAGGATGATTTTTATTTACAGAAGAACATATTTGTTACTCATCTTTGGCTCTAGAAAAACAATTTTCTCTATATTTCTTTTGCCCAGACACACTCTCAGTGACAAAGCACTAGGTAATATATGCTTTTTTTTTTTACTAAAGGGTACTGCAGTCAGGCTGGATGATACTATTGTGTCTCGTGCCAAGGTTTAATTCACTGGAATGTCTAAAGATAAACCAATAGGGAAAAAAAATCTCAGAAGTAATAATTTGTTAGGAAAACTTTCCTCGGGGCAACAGTGGAGAACCTGTCAGTGTCTGGGAATATGGCACCTCCTTGCCTGGTTCCAGATGGCCCTGGTGGTGTTTCTTTTCCCCAGGCTTGATGATGGAATGGAATGGAAGGAATGGAATGGAAGGGATTCTAACCTCAGCAGACACTCAGGTGGATTGCCAAGAAGAAGCATGGGTACCTGTCAGGCAGGTGCAAGACCTTTTGCTGCATTTTGGCACATGCAGGCAGGGCAGCAGGCAGGCAGGCTTGCCCCTACGGGCATCAGCAGTGGCCAGCACCTTTGGAAAAGGGGTGCTTGCAGGCGAACATGAGTATCCTCTCTCCTGTTGCTTCTGCTCTACTTCTTGAAGACAGAAGACAGTGGTGGTGAGGAGGTTTATTGAGATTTCTTGCTCAGGTTTTGGTAGGGGAGGAAAGGTGGCTGTTCAGCAGGAGCATACTGTGAATGTGAAGGGTGTGGGGCTGGCAAACTCTCTTATACGGAGAGTTCATTGCACAGCCTTTAAACACTCTGTGAAAGGTGACTAAGAAAAACAAGCAATAGCTGCAGGAACACCTGCTTCTCAGGTAGAAAACAGGAGGTGAAGCACAGAGAGCTTGACAACTGCTCCTTTTGCTGAGCTTCAACTAGGAACAGGTACTGTGTTCAAGGCATTTGGACTCAGATACACAGAAATCAATACATTTTCCTTGTCTGGGTTCTTCTGGTATGCATGATGGAGACAAAGGTGAGGAGCTATAGCAAATCAGCATTTCCATGGTGATGCTTACTTGGCCATGAAATGGGACCTGCTTCTCCATGGGGACTTGAGGATGATGCACAGAGCTGCAGTACAGGCAAAGTACACTGCAGATATGGCCAGTGTTTCCCAGTTAAAGACCGTGAGAGTTTGTGGTCTGTGCTGGATGCCAGGGCCAGACTCATTTGAAAACTAGACATCTACCCTATGATGAAGTCAGCAAACACTTCCTTATAGTCACTTGCTAATGGTAGAACTTCCAGAGGTATGTTCTCCTCCTTGTTTGAGACACCTCTCCCAGAACACGATGATACTTAATTGAACTGCCTGTTTCTCTCCATTGCCTAGAGTGGAAGCCCCTACACTGCCAGAAAAGCCAGATGCCTGCTTTTCAGGGTGGATGAGATACGTCTGGTCTTCAGAATCTGCATTATGCTGAAAAGTCACCTAGTGTGCTGATACCACAGCTGCTACAACTGTGAAGTTGGGTGATTTTAAAGGCTCGTTGAATCCCATTGTCATTCATGAATTATCATGGTAAAGGCTGAGTTCCTAGGCCTTAGAGTGAGGGTTTCTAAGGAAGCTTTTCTAAATTGGAAGAAAACATGATCTGGGTATTTCTGTTGCTATTACACTGGGTTTTTTTCCTACCAGTAAAAAAGTATTTGAAGTACTGAGTACGCCTTCCCTATATTAAAAACATTTTGTAGAATATCGGATGCGGAATATGAAAGATGCCCACTGAGCAGAGGATGGAGAGCAACAGGCATTTCTGTTTCACAGTGCCTGTGAGGAGAAAAAGATGGTTTCATGTCAGAGTGAGAGTGAATTAGATGAAAATTTCAGTGAATTGAGAGCTAATAACCACTGTACCCCACAGACTCCAAAATGCTTTGAGTTGAGTGAAACATTTTGTTTGACGTGGAATGGAAGATTTTATTTTGGTTTCAAACAAATTCAAATATTCTATGAAATAAGGAAAATTTGTATATGGAAGTAACTTCAAATGAGAAAATCAAAACCTTTCATTTTCAAAATGTCAAAATGAAGCCTTTCCATTTTTCACTGATTTCTTTTGTCTGAAGCTAACAATTCAGCAAATTTGATACAAATTCATGAAATATTTATGTGATGATGAGTCTTCATTTTATTTCAATAAATAGCTTACAGTTAAAAACTATGCACAGCTTAAGCATTGCATCATGTTGTCCAGCCAGCCCTTTAACAAAACCAGATTCTTCTCTCAAATGTTTTAAAACCTGAATGGGAGCTGTTGCAGACACTAATAAAAATGACAAATATGTATCTTTCTTCATAAAAGTATAGATTCTCTTTTAAAATGTAGAGTAAGCTACCTTACCTCATTGTAAAATACTTAAATTACAAAAATGGGTGAAATAAGTAATTGAAATGGTAGGGCATGTCACATAAAACTTAATCCATTTACTGATAACTGAGTATTTTTAAAATCTGTTTCTGAGAGTATTTCTTTACAGCTTTTTCTGCAGTTTCACCATGTATGTCCTTTGATTTGGTTCTGCTTTGCTAGAGTTCTTCCACCACAGTTTCACCAAAGGGGCTAGGTAAACACTGGGGACATAAATTGCATATATATATGCATAACTTGCTCTCAATTTGCATGATTATTGCAGCAAATATAAACCTGGCATATGGCAAAACAACAACCTATTGATAAGGCTGGTTGAGGCAGGCTTGGGTGCCTAACTCTTTTTGGACAGTGCCTTCATTTGTGCTATAAATAATCAGGGTAGGGTTTTATGTTGAAGCCTTTGTGTGGGAGTTAAATGGGATGTCCTAACCTTTGAACTATCTTTGGCCTTCAGTTCAGAGGGATGGCACTGTGTTCAATGTCACAGAAAACATGAAAGGGACTCTAAGGGATAGGAAGGGTGATGCAGTACGCCCCTCTTGCTGTTGATTTTTCCTTGGGGATCCTTCTCATGTTTCTTTTTGCTGAAAGGCTCCAACTTTTTTGTGAAGCATTTTCAGAAAATGATTGGGAGAACATGCACACATACAAAATTTATAAGTAGCAAAGAATATTTTCAGGAGGGGGAGAAGAGGCACTGTTAACATAATACATGCTGGTTTTGTTTGTACATGCATAGTCACATACAGAAAGAGGAAATATTATTTGTCCATAGCATAGGTGGAGTACTTAATTCCGTGGAAACTTTAGGTTATGGTTGGAGGACAGATTTAATACCTAAAGCAATTAAATAAGTAGAATCTATAGAGAGTGTATTAGAGTAATTGAAGCACCTTTTCTCTTTGCTAAAATGGTTACACAAGAGTTTCTGTGTCAAATCTAACATGTTCTTCATGTGTGTAATCCTACTTGGTTTTGGGAACAGCTTGAAGGAGTCCCTTTGTATATGTCTGCCTTTGTATATGTCTGCACATCATTCTGTGTGCTGAGAAGTAAACCTCAGTATGAAGCATGTGCTTCTGTGGTTTCTGATAAATTGTATTGCAGCCATGGCTTTGGTCTTTTTGTTTTCACTTCTGGCTTCTTTAATACCCTGGGAATTCTGGCTTTACAGTATTAAAAATGAGCACAATATATAAAGCAGCTACAAGTCTCAATGCATATTGTTCTTGGACTTTACAAGTGGCATCAAAATGCAGTCAGAATTCACTCATCCCATAATGGGAACAAGAAAAAAAGCAAGATACATAAGTAACTCCTCTCCATTGATGCACAAGGTCTGAGCTGGGGGGAGGGATGGCAAAGCACGGAAAGTAGATACAGCCTTCTGGCCTTGGCATGCCTCTTGGTCCTCCTGTGGACTGATGAGGTCTCTCAAATGTGGATGCAAATTTCCCATGTCACACCTTGCTGCAGTGTGCAAATTGAGTCTTATGTGAGGGTTACTAAAATAAACAGTAGGTGTATTAAACAGTCTTTGGGGTCCATATCACATCTGTGGAAGATAGGCATACAAATGCTTTCTTTGGAATTAAGCCACATGCAGCTGACAGTCTTCAAAGTTTCATTTTGGTGGCTTGCTTTTCTTTTTCCCTTAGAAATGTAAAGCTATAGTTAGCTGGAGTAGTAGGTCACAGGGTTTCATTTTTATGGAGGAGGTGAAGGGTGATAAAGACATTTTTTATTCACAGAGAAGGTTATCATGCAGCATGAATGGGGACTTAGAGCTCATTTAGCCTTTCTCTGCAGCCTCTCAGAGCTGTGCTTTACAGAACACGTTAGAATTTATGAAAGTTTCTTTACTAGATTTGTCAAGCAACATCTGTCTGTTGTGAAAAAGACAAACCTGCTTAAATTCTGGAGATCAAAATTCATGTCTCCTCACTCTTAGGTGACAGACCTTTGTGTCTGTAGCCTGCCTGAGGTAACAGACTCAGGCCTTACTTCTGAAATTAGGTGTGGATTTCCTGCTGGCAGCAGGGAAACAGGGCTGAGGTCTCCTACACAGGGATGTATTGCCTGATGCATATTCCCTGTGTGGAGCTGCCTGCCATAGAGTGCAGAACCCTGCGTTTTAGCCTTTCTTCCTTTTTTTCACACTACCAGAGACATTGCCTGCTGCAACAGTGTAAGAAATGCAGTAACTTGAGGTCTCAGCCTGTGGCAGATGTTTCTTGCTCCCCTGGATTTGGAGATGCCTCACTAGCTAAACCCAGAGTATCAATTCCCAGGTGGCAGCCTGACAAGAAGTTTTGGGGTGTAACTCAGAGGGCCTTGTACACCAAAAGTGTCCAAGGCTTAGCCCCAGTGCCCAAATCCTAGCCCTCAAAGCCAAAGGCAAACTGTGCCCAAATGTCAGTGGGTACATTAGGATGCCCCAGAGGATTGGAGGAACTCCAGTGGCTGATGAAATAGGATCTGAAGGGTCACCTGGTAAAGGAAAAACTCACCAATTTTTACCTTACTTAGAAAATAATGTATGTCAAAAGTAAGATAAAATCTTGCCTTTGCTCAGCAGCTGACATTTTCAAATGAGGTCTTTCATTCTCTTGGGGAAAAAAAGAAAGGTTTACAAGAGGAGCTGTGGAGAGATCTGCCTCTAAATTATGACTGTGGCATACTGCTGAGGCAGCTTGAACTCCTGAAGAAATTTAGGAGCCTATACTCAATGCAGGGGATATGAACACAACTTTCAGTAATTCGTCTCCTGTTGTGTCCCCTGTAGAAGTGATACTGCAAGAGGGGATCAAAACAGGAATATAGGGCACACTGAAAGATTGAGGAGCAGGAAAGTGGCATGCATTTTCCCCAGTTTCCCACATGTCTAGTTCCATATGTTTGAAAAATTCTATCATGGTCCCCATTTAATTTATGCCTCTACTCTCTGTGAGATGTATGATGTAGGATCCACAAAGTATTTGAGAACCTCCCACTGGAGACCATTCTGTGGGCACACAGGATTAGGCCCATAGTAGCTTTCTGCACCATTTGGAAGATGGCATTTGAGCTAAATGTATTGCATTTAGCCCTCTATTGAGACTGCAGGGTGCTCTTTCCCCGCGGTGCAATGATGTCTGCAGCTCTGCAGCTCTGCAGCCTGAGCCCACCAGCAAAACTGGGTCCCAGGATGGCTGCACAGCAGTGAATCCTGTGTACATCCTCCTAATGTGATCACTGGGTTTGTATGCTCAAGCCATCAGTTACATTTAAATGTGTCAATCAGGAAAACTCTAGGAGTACAGGATACAAGCGAGGGCAAGCCTTATTTAAAAACATGTAGGTTGGCTGTGGTTAGATCGCTGGGGGAGCCTGTGGCTTGTCCACATTTAATGTTAAGTCAGGCTTAAAATCACATTAGTTAAAACAAGTTAGCTAACACATTTGCACATGGAAACACTTTTCCTGTTCTGATGTGTCTAGAGGAAACAGTTTCTTGTCTGCAGTAGTGAATAATGCTTTGCATTTATTTGCTCATCCTACTTATTCTTGCAATAAGAATAAGCACCTGATTATTATTAACCTCACAGGGTTATCACATCTCTGTGAGGCACTTGCACTCAGACATCCCTGTGATGATCAGGTTAATCACTGCAACAAAACAAAACTGAAAGGAGAAAAAGGGTTATGTTTTCAGTTCACCTAAACCCTCGAATGGACTGATTTCACTGGTGTCCCCATACAGGACATTCACTTAAGAGTTGGACTTGATGATCCTTGTGGGTCCCTTCTTACTCAGAATATTCTGTGTGTCTGTGTCTGTGTCTGTGTCTGTGTCTGTGTCTGTCTGTGTCTGTGCGTATGAAAGAGACAGGGCTGGAGTAAAGAGGGTCCATCAGGAAGGTGAGGGCCATCTCCTTTGGCAGCAGCACAGACACAGATGGCTTTTGGAGAGCATGAACTTGGCCAGGTGCACCAGTTCTGCCCAGCTGGCACCAGTCTCCTGGGCCTGGTCCTCTGCTCAGCCTGGGGGACCATTCCCAGGAGGGAGCTGGTGTGCAAAAGGATGGCTGCAATCCTCCGCACCTGCCATTCTTATGGTGTACTTTGAGATGGCTGTTTTCAAATCTTGGGTGATCAGTACAGCTTGGCAGCACTGCAAAACCTGGAGGGGCAGCAATTGTCAGTGCAAGGGGGCAGTGGTGGTTGTGGGTCACAGAGTGAGGTTGTGGGTCAGCAGAGTGAGCTTCTGCAGCCAGCACTGTCCCAAAGGCAGTGTGTTCTCCAGTGGCTCCTATCCCTCCTTCTGTCTCACTCTATAATAAACAGCACAGACATTGGAGAAGTTATGTTGTCTAAGTCAAGAAATTATTAGGGTTTTCCAATCAATTAAGCAAAGCATGTGTTAAACTACTTATCTGGGGGATTGAATTGCCTTCCTTAGCCTTTCTTTTTTAAAGGATTTGATATATCTCTAGCACAAGAAAAAGAAATGGCCTAACAATATAAAGCAAAAACGTATTGGGAAGCTGGAAGCCAGTAAGCCTATATAAGAACTCTCACTAGTTTTAATTACCTCTATGCCATACTGATGAGAAATTTGGAGAAGCTTTCAAATTTTACCATAAAGTCCTATCTGTTTCTTAATGCACTGGCTGCCCAGATAGGAGCACCATTTTCTCTAGTCTGATTTACACAGATGGTGTTTATATGAGTATCTTCAGGTGGTACACTGAAATTCTTACTTCACAGAGAGTAGTGAGATCTTTTCTTGCTATGATCTTACTTATGCCATTACTTGCCTGTTTTTTTGTTCTCAGGAATATACTCCATGTGGTTTTTGTGTCTTTGTTTTCCCCTTCCCAACTGTTTGATTTGTGTTGGTAGCAAATTATTTTTATTTTCAGATTACGCAGTTTATTAAGTGGGGAAATTCTGTTGTTTCAGGAGGCCAAGATGACGTTAAAAAACAAGTACTGAGATAAAAGTGCATGTCATACCAACTTATGTATACAACATTCAAAGCTTGAAAACTAAGCCAGTGCATGCACAGAGCCAACATTTGGGTCAGCTGTTTCAGGGCCGATGTCTGCTGGAGCAAAACTGGGTTATTCTTGAGACAGGCATTGTCTAACCACTGCCTCTGCCTCTCCAGCCAAGGTGTCATGAGAATTTAGCAAGGGACTCAAAAAGGTCAAGGTTCTTCCGTAAGCAGGCAAGTGGGACAGGGCTGTGGTGGTGCTGGTGCTGCAGGCCAGGAGGGAGACTCCGTGACTGATGTACACAGAGTCCCAAGATCCTGCAAGTTTTTTTGTGTGCGGCACTTCTGGGCACTCGGCAGGGTGCCAATGACCTGCTCTTCTGTTGTATTTAAATATAAGTTAAACTGAGCTGCCTCTGCAGGTACCCTCTTAACTGCAGGCACAGGTTGTATGGTTGGAAGATGCTGTGGTGGCTGCTTCAGCTTTTAAATGAGGCTGCTTATAAACCATTCATAAATTTTTTGATATTTGTTAAAAGTAGTTTGCAGCATCTCCATAGCTCAGGGCAGTTGTGTTTCCATCTGTTCTGCCTGCTGTAAGTTGTCAGTTCTGGATTTGGCACTGTGGAGGAAAACTGGCATATGACAAAGAGGAAGCAGGACACACGTTGATTGACAGAATATTTTCTCATGGGAAAGTGCAGTGAACTCAGGCATAAAAAGGGGTAATCCAAAAGATATTTATCTCTAGGGATCTAAATTATATTAGAAAGTATACAAACAAAGATCTGGTTTCTCTCTAGATGCTGTGGGCTCTACACATTCTTGTGCTATCCTTTAAGATAGAGCATTGCTAAAGGAATGAATAAGAGAAAAGTCTTTGTCGATAAATTCCCTGGGAATTCATTATAATTCTTGTTTTGAGCCTTTGCGTACATTCCTGGAAGCATCACATGTCACATTACCCTTATGTGTAGTTGTGAAAATGTGGAATTTAAACACAGTTTTTCCAAGAAAATTTGGGCTGCTGTAACTGTACCATTGAACCAGTATATGCTGGAAGGTGCACAGTCCTTGCTCAAGAGGTTTTGCTTTTTTTCTTCTGGTCCTTAGCTGAGGTAAACACTATATAAGGTAGGTAAATAGGTAGAGAAACCTTTGGGATGAAGAAGCAGATGGTCCAAAGCTATAGGGAAGTTTAATGGCTAAGTGCTTTACTGGGCTTGTGGAAGATGTAATGCCTGTACATGGCAAAACAGATGGTGGCACTGTACAAGTGACTGGCACTTCTGCATGCAAAGCTTGGGATATGGCATTTTTTCCTCTCAACCTTGTCCCTTGTCTTTGGATACATTGCTGAACTTGCCATGGACTTACCAAGGGCATAAAGAAAATTATTCTGACTGGCAAATGGTGGTGTTATAGTTTGTGTCAATGCCATCCTGGCTCATGGAAAGCTCATTGAATTGCTGTTAAAATGCATTGTAGCAAAATAACTTTCATAAGGCTGTGGGGGATTTTCTGAACCATCGTAAAAATTGGAAATGTGAAAACTGAAATGATTGAGTCCATTTAATATCACTGAGAGAGCATACCCAGCGAGTGCACTCTGAGCTGACACAGATGGCACGCTGCTCTCGTCTTGTCTTCATAGACTGAGAAAAAAACCTCTTAGAAACAATCATTTTCTCTCCTTTCCCCCTGCCCCCACCCTCACTCTTAGCTTCTGCTGGAGTGTTTCATTGCTGTAACTGCAAACACACTGAGAGCTCAGCACCACCAGTCCTGCTCAACACTGAACCAATGTAGCTTCTGAGGGATTTGGAGAGTGAACACATCCAGCCTCTGTCCCACGTGATAAATAAAAGGGACCCAATTGGGAGGATGAATAGAAAATTATGATGTCCAGGCTTGTCCTAGCCTTATCCTTTTTTGTGGTCGTCTGCCTCTGGTCAACCCCTCTTCAGGAGTTTTTGAAAAGGTGCCTGGGATTTTATTTGGTGTTTTAGTTGACTGACAGACCTTTATTTACCTCTTCTGGAGGTCTTACACTGAATGTTCATTCCTTGCCCTCTGTCATATGGCTCTCTGCTTGATCATGTTGTCCAGGCTGGCAGGTTCCCCCATGGCAAGAAGACAGTAAACTTGGTGTTCCTCTTTCTGTCCATCACCTTTCTCCTGAATCTCCTGGTGCTCGGGAGCTGCCTTCACCTGCTCCTCGGAAGGACACAGGGCTTTGCAGCACCATTGGCATGGAGGGCTCTCACCTGGGAGTGGCACTCTCCCTCCAGCTGGACCTTTCACTCTGCTGACACCAGACTGGCCTTGCTACTTACTTTTGGGTTGAGGTTACACGACACAGCTGAGCCAGTGCACTCCTCTGGAACACTCACGCAAAGCACAGCCAGCAGTTTTCCAGTGGGATTCAAGCTCCCAGTTCCATACTAAGATGGGTAGAGAGGAAGCAAGGGTTAAAGGAGAGGTAGAGCAGCTGAGGAGGAAGGGGACTGTGCCTGGCCACAACAGTGAGACATAGCATGATCTGCAGGTTGAGTGGGGCGATTCTCCCCCTCTATTCCACTCTCATGACACCTCACCTGGAGTGCTGCTCTGGGAGCCCTGACATGAGGATGTGGACATGGAACTGCTGAAGTGAGTCCAGAGGAGGGCCATGAAGGTGATCAGGACGGTGGAACACCTCTCCTATCAGGACAGGTTGAGAGAGTTGAGGGTGTTCAGACTGGAGAAGGCTCCAGGGAGACCTGATAGCACCTTCCTGTACCTGAAGGGAGCCCACAGAAAAGCTTGGGCTTTTTGGGGATTTTTTGAAGGGCAAGTAGTGACAGGACAAGGGACTAATGGTTATAAACTGAAAGAGGGCAGGTTTAGATTAGATACCAGAAGGAAATTCTTTACTCTGAGGGTGGTGAGGCACTGGATCAGGATGCCCAGAGAAGCT
>VYZP01003105.1:765-36332 GCA_013400635.1 Hypocryptadius cinnamomeus
AAAAAAAAAACTGGAACAAACACAAGTGCAGTGTCCAGCACTGAGAGGGCTTTGGAAGGAGCTGAGGCAAATGGAAAATGGGAATACATGCAGAGTGTTTTTATCAAAGGGGGATTGTGCCAGAAATCCTGAGGGTTGGGGTTGCAGAGAGAAGAAAAGCTGCAGATCTAATCCAGACTGCCTTTAACAACACATTCCCCACACTGCCTGATGAAGAAACCATGGAGCTGAGGGAAAGCTCCTCATGGGAGATGGAATGGGGATGCTGAAGGTAAACTCCACCATCCAGGTAGCAATACATGAGGATTGGAGCAGGGACAAGAAAGCCAGTGAAAAACTGGAGGAGAGCTGCTCTGGAAGTGCAGGAGCACTGAGGACAAGGAATGTCTAGGCTGAGGTCTGAATGGGATAGGAAAGGAACAATCCCAGTGTTGCTTTAGTTGCTCCTCTGGGACAGCCAGAGACAGGACTGCCCGGGCCAGGTGATCACATCCTGTCCACACCTGGCCATTCTCAGCAATGCCAGGCACAGGGGGCGCATGCCCATCTGTGGCCTCTGCAGAAGAGCCAGCTACAGCCTCACCAGCTGTTCTGGGATACCTGGATGGGTGAGGAGAACCCCACAGGGATACCCAAGCACCCAGACCCACACCAGCCACGGGCAGCAGCCACGGGGCTGCCCAGTCCTCCAAGACAGCCCTGGCAGCTCAGTGGGCACCACCCCACGGGCTCTGGAGAGATCTGGGATGAACACGAGCGAGGTGGAGCCGCTCCTGGTCCCCTCCACGGGGACATCAAGGGCCAAGAGCTGCAGTCACAAGCACGGGTGACAGAGGCAGCTGCCCCCAGCCCCGCTGAGGCGCTGGCAAGCAGCAGCAAGCTGTGAGCAGATGGCACAGACACGGGGGGCACAGGGAGGAGGGGACAGAGATGCTGGTGGCTTTCGGGAGGGACGGCCACAGCCGAGCCGGTTCCCGTCCAGGACGACAGCTTGCATATGGATAAACGAGATAATTACAACCTTTGGAAGGGGGGGAAGCCCGTGGCACAGCGTCCTCCTGCTGCCAGCTCCTGCCAGCCATCCGTCCCCACGCTCCCTCGCAGCCTCGCACGAGGAAATTGCTCGCCATAAAAGCCCTGGCTGCAGCCCTGCCTCGGCTGCAGCTGTGAAGCCATTTAGCTATTGATAGCCCCCCATTGTCAGCACTAGGGCTGGGCTTTGGTGAGAGAGAGCAATTTGGGAAAGATGAAAAAGGGAAAAAAAAAAGAGAAATCCAACAAAAATGACAACCCAAAAAACCCAACAAACAAACAAGTGGAGAAGGAGAGAGACAATACCCGACAGCTTGCAGGGTTTCCAGGCCTCTGCCAGCTGGGAAGCTGAGCGTATGAAATATGCATTGCACTGAACAAAGCAAACTGAAACGTTCAGAGCTGGAGAGCTGTAACCCTTTCCTGGGCGCCACAGCCACAGGGAGAGCTGCCAAAAATTCAGGGGAAAACACCCCATGGGAAGAAGCACTCCGGGCTGTGGGTAAGGATTACTGAGCCTGAAGGGTCAGGTGGGCTCAGCAGGCGGCTGCCCAAGGAAGGGGGGAAGCTGAGGAACTGCTCTGGATGCCAGTGGCTCCAGGAGCAGGATGTGGGATGACTCAGGGCAGGCAAAGCCGTGCTGTCCCTCACACCCACTTCCACACCTCTGCTCCCTGTGACGTTGGAGGAGAAGCCCTTCTCCCAGGGCTCCCAGAGCAGCATCTCTCCAGGGGACAGCTCTGCATCCCCCACTCCTGCACAGGCAGGAGGTGGGGACACAGTCGGGGCTGTGACTCCAATGGCACTGTCACCTCCTGCCCTCGCTGGCCTGTCACAGGTGTCCCCAGGCTGTGCTGGAGCAGTGAGGGGATGGGAGAGGCTGGAGCAGTGAGGGATGGGTCAGGATGGAGCAGTGAGGGGATGGGAGAGGCTGGAGCAGTGAGGGGATGGGTCAGGCTGGAGCAGTGAGGGGATGGGTCAGGCTGGAGCAGTGAGGGATGGGACAGGATGGAGCAGTGAGGGGATGGGACAGGATGGAGCAGTGAGGGGATGGGACAGGATGGAGCAGTGAGGGGATGGGACAGGATGGAGCAGTGAGGGGATGGGACAGGATGGAGCAGTGAGGGGATGGGACAGGATGGAGCAGTGAGGGGATGGGACAGGATGGAGCAGTGAGGGGATGGGACAGGATGGAGCAGTGAGGGGATGGGACAGGATGGAGCAGTGAGGGGATGGGACAGGATGGAGCAGTGAGGGGATGGGACAGGATGGAGCAGTGAGGGGATGGGACAGGATGGAGCAGTGAGGGGATGGGACAGGATGGAGCAGTGAGGGGATGGGACAGGATGGAGCAGTGAGGGGATGGGACAGGATGGAGCAGTGAGGGGATGGGACAGGATGGAGCAGTGAGGGGANAGGCTGGAACAGTGAGGGATGGGACAGGCTGGAGCAGTGAGGGACGGGACAGGATGGAGCAGTGAGGGGATGGCTCAGGCTGGAACAGTGAGGGATGGGACAGGCTGGAGCACCCTGTGGGGGTGTCAGCAGCCCCGGGGCAGCCCAGGCAGCCCGGCCCAGCCCACACGGCTTCGTGTCAGCCCCAGAGAGCAGCACAGGGTGCGCAACACCCAGAGGAAGCAGCACAGGATGGGCTGAAACCCCGAGCAAATGGGATGAATGGAGCACAGGGCTCCTGAGAGGAGACTGAAGGACTGAAGGAAAGGAATCCAGCGCTCCAATCAAGGGATGGGAGAAAGTGCAGGGCAGAAGAGAGATCCAGCAAACTTTCAGCTAAGTAGATTATTGATCTTCAGGGTGTGCCAGGAACCAGCTTTGCAAATTACAGCGGTCCCCTGCTGCAAGCTCAGGCAGTTACCGGATGGCAGAGCAGGAACACTCCCCAGCTCCCTTCTCCTGCCATCCACAGGCTGCCGCCTCCTCCTCCTCCNCCTGGAGCTCTGGCAGCCTCAGGCTGTGCCCACTCCCTGGGGAGCCTGGGCAGTGCCCAGCACCCTCTGGGGGAAGAACCTTTCCCTGATATCCACCCTAAACCTCCCCTGACACAGCTCCAGCCATTCCCTGGGTCCTGTCCCTGGTCACCAGAGGGATGAGATCAGTACCTGCCCCTCTGCTTCCCCTCAGGAGGACGTTCAAGACCCCTGAGATCTCCCCTCAGTCCCCTCCAGCCCTCAACCACTATAATGCTCAGAGCCCTCCTGGGAGGAAGGCAAGGAAGGAATTGTTCATCCTTCTCACAGGAGGCAAGGGAAAGGCCACGTGGTGGCACAGGCAGGGTGACACCAACCAGCTCTTCCCATCCTGGGGCCAGCCCCTCTGCCGTGGAGGAGCTGATTTTAACAAAGCTGGGCCTTTCCCGGCCTGCTGGAGCGTGATGAGCACTCGGACTGTCAGATCCGCCTCGTTTTAAATAAATTCCACTGACGCTGTCTCTGCTGACATGAATTATTAACCAAGCATGATGCACACAGTGCCAGCAGCAACGGCTGGGGCAGGCACTGAGCAGGTGAGGCTCTGCCTGGGACCGCAGGTGTGAGGCACAGGAATTCCAGCATCCCTGGGAGCAGAGGTGTTGTCACCATGGCTGCCACCTGGTCACGCCAGGGAAAGTCACACTCTGTGCCCAGGGCACATAAACCCCAAACTCCTGGCATCTCCACGCATCATCTGTGCCAACACACGCTGGGAGCAGGGACTGTTTTTCCCACCTTGTGACAGTCCCAGGGACAGAGGCAGCTGGCTCTGCTCTGCTCCTGGAAATGTTGTGGATGTCCTGGAGGTACCCAGCCAGCCACTCTCTCCTGGGGTGGCCTGAACAGATGGGACCATTGCTCTCCCTTCAGCCTGAAGAAACTCCCAGTTAAACTGGGACAAGAGGAATGGTGGGTGAGATGGGGACAGCTTTGCAGAGAGGGACCGAGCCATGAGCCAATGCCCAGAGGCAAATTACCACCTCCCCACACCCTCCCCGGCTGATGACTTGAGAATGCACCAGAACATTCAAAAGGTCCCCAGGGAGAGCCTGACGGAAAGTGAACCATCAGCAAGGGGCAGGGAGCCAAGGCCAGCGCTGGTGGGAGCTCCTGGAAGAGCTGTGAGCTCTGGGTATGGACCACACTGGGGGCTGCAGGGTGCAGGTGAGAAATCACCAGGATAAAGGGCATTTCCTCTGTCCCCAAAATAAACCCAAGCAGCCTGAAGCCAGAGGAAAGAGGAGAGTTATGTGAATCCCAGCTCTGTGAAGCCCTGAGGAGGTGGTGGGCTTCCAGCACCAGACACAGATCATCTGGGCTCCCCTTCTCTGGTCACTCAGTGCAATGAGAAGGAAGGGGAAAGAGTACTGAGCAGAAAAAATAACATTCCACATTTTTTTCCTCTCATAATTCAGTAGAACAACATCCACATTTCATCCTGGAAGGAGCTGCACTTAGGGGATTCTCGTGTCTGAGACCTAATTTGTAAAGCGCCCAGGGATCCCTGAGGGGAAAAAAGCATTATAGGATCATTATTAAAAGGGACACGTTATATTTCATGTCTCAGTTCCACACAAGTGGGAAAAAAAGGCCAAGAGCAAACTCTGGGATCAGAGGACAAACCTGTGAAATATAACACACATCCAGGAAGTGACAAAAACAGGACATGGGGACTCTCCTGCTTTGCCCACTGCTCGGCCACTCCACAGCAGTGACACAGAGTAAAGAGCAGCAAAGAGGTTTTTTTTAATAAAAGCCACAATTCGTGGTCCCTCTCAGCTGTCCCCTGGGCTGTTTTACAAGTCTGGGGTGGATCCAGCTCTTACAGCATCGGAACACAAAACACAACCTGAGCACAGCCCACCCACGGGGCTGCCTGTGGTCCTGCTGGCTCCTCCACCTGCCACCAGATAATTTAGACAAAAAAAGATTTTCTTGAGCCTCTCAGCAGTGCTTACACCAGCAGTGTCTCTGCCACAGCCCTTTCAAACCCTCAGCCTGTAGGTGGCTGGATGAGAAGCCATTTCCCAGGGGAATGAGGGAAGGAACCTAATTCAGGTTGAATCTCACGCCTGCCTGTGTCCCACCCACGCGGTGTCACTGCTGGGGTCACTCTTGTCACACACAGCATTTATCTGCTCAGCCAAGCCCAGACATCACCAGGGATGGATCTGCCAGAGCAGCACAACAGCCACAGTGAGGGTGTGGAGAGGAGGGGGCAGGAATGCAGACCCTGCTCAGCCACTTCTGTGGTAAGAGACAGCCTGGACCTTGGGCTGGGGCTGCTGCAGCAGCAGGGAACACTCAGCACCCAGCACTGGGGTAGATTATGCTTCCCCATCACAGATGCCTGACCTCTGGCACACCAGAACTGCAGGTGCAGGTAGCATGTGGAGCTCAGCATGGAGCTTGACTTCCATGGAAACCTGATGGGTTTCCCCCAGTGCTGTTTCAAAATGAGTGCAACCCCCAAGGCCACCAGTCCTGCCCTTCCAAGCACAGAATCATGGAACAGTTTGGGTAGGGAGGGACCTTAAAGCTCATCTTGTTCCATGGGCAGGAACCTTCCACTAGACCTGGTCTTCAGAGTGAGACGGAATAGGTTTAGATGGGATATTGGGAAGGAATTGTTCCCTGTGTGGGTGGGAGGCCCTGGCACAGGTGCCCAGAGCAGCTGTGGCTGCCCCTGGATCCCTGGAAGTGTCCAAGGCCAGGCTGGACACTGGGGCTTGGAGCACCCTGGGCTACTGGGAGGTGTCCCTGCCATGGCAGGGGGTGGCACTGGATGGGCTTTGAGGTCCCTTCCAACCCTGTCCATTCCATGATTGCATGGACAGCACTTGTCCAGTCCATAAAGCACCACGGCTACAGGAACCCAGCAACAAAGCACAACAAACTCTATCACTGGATCCTGGGAACAGGAGCAGCACAAGCCTCAGTCCTTGGGCTTTCAGAGGCTGGCATGGAGAGACCCTTCCCCGAGTGGAGACCTTTCCAAAGTGAAGCAGTGGAGAGAGAAGGAGGCAGTACCTGAGTGCTGTTCTCATCGCCCTGGGCGTGGATGGTGTAGGAGCGAGCCCCGTCCCTCAGGGTCTCGCTGGCGATGCGCACTGCCACGCCGGGCAGCGGGGTGCCCACGGAACCTGGGGGGAGAGCAGCATGGAAACGGGGCACAGCCCCGGGAAAGCACACAGTCAGGGATGCAAATAGCAGCTGCTTGTCCAGCAATGGCATCTGCAGGCTGTGCTGGCACTAAAGGACTTCCTAGTGGGGGGTGTCCCTTCAGGAAGGCATGATCCATCATGTGTCTGCATGGAAATGGCAGGAGCAGGCAGTGCTGGGAATGCTCTGAACACAAACGCGTCTCCAGCCCTGAACAGACTCTCTTGGCCACTCTTTGAAGACATCTGCACCTCTTCAGAGCTCAGAAATGAAGCTGTTTCTTTCTTTTTTTTTTTTTTTTTTTAAGAAAAAAAGAAAGGCACCACAAAACCTACACAAAGCTGTGAAAAGAGAGAGCACAGCGATTACTCTGCTCCTCTACAGCCTGCACCTGACAGGGGAAGCAAAGGCTTAACAGTTGTGAATTGCCAGGGATTATCTCAGTTTTAGGAGACATCAATACACTGGATAGAAAACATCACAGGAGAAAAGGAGGGATCAAAACTACCCCGTTCTTCCACGCGTTTCAATTTGAAAGCCAAGGAGCTGACACAGTGTCACAACAACCACTACTGAGCTCCAAACTGCATCTGGGACCCAGAGCTCCCCAACCTGCAGCTTTCCCACCCCCTGGCTCAGGGCCTGTTCTTCCTGGGGACGACCCAAGAGCTCAGCAGAGAGGGCAGCTCTGTTCCTGTGACCTGTGGGATGGGCAGCAGATCTCAGCAGGTCTTGCTCGGCCTCTCAATGGCACAAGACGGCTCCCATGACAGAATGGGGCCTGTGACCTTCATCCCCTGTGAGCAGGGAGAGGAACAGCAGCTCACAGCAACCTGTGGCTCAGCAGGACTGGACAGGACTGAGTTTCAGTTGGAGAAGGACTTTTTACAAGGGCCTGGAGTAGCAGGACAAGGGGGAATGGCTTCCCACTGCCAGAGGGCAGGGTTAGATGGGACATCAGGGAGAAATCCTCCTCTGTGAGGGTGGGAAGGCCCTGGCATAGGTGCCCAGAGCAGCTGTGGCTGCCCCTGGATCCCTGGCAGTGCCCAAGGCCAGGCTGGACAGGGCTTGGAGCAGCCTGGGCTAGTGGAAGGTGTCCCTGCCCAGGGCAGGGGGGATGGAACAAGATGAGCTAAGGATCCCTTCCAAATCAAACCATTCTGTGATTCTGTTAATTGGTAACTGTGGTCTTTAAAGGATGATCAATTTTCTCCCCTGAAGTGCCTCCAGTTGATGCTTTCCAGGTCTGCCAGGATCACCTTGACACTGGGAATCCCCTAGAGCAGGGAGTGCAGGACCTGGAGCTCAGCCCTGTCTTCCTCTTGTGGCTCGTATTTCAGGCATTTGGGTTCAAGTGGCATTTTCCCTGTCCTGGTCTCACTCTCCTGTTGAAGCCCTGGAGATCTGCTATCCGTGACATCATGATTCTGTCTGCTACATTGGTCAGTTGCCATGGAAATGGATATGTCGTGGTAGCCCAGATTTATGGCATCCCTGCAGGATCAGCCAGGAGCAGATGGGCTATGAGGGAGTGAGATTTTATTGCAGCAAAACTACCCGAACAATTAGCAAATCTGGCTGGAAATAAACACAAAGCGACGTGGCAGCTCCGTGATCTGTGTCTGCTCTGCTCAGAATTGCCTCTGGCATTCTGGTCAGCCAGCACAGCCACGTCCTCCCCTCACCACCAGCACCCTGGGCTGTTCCCACCTCCAGGCCACACGCTGCCAGGAATCAGAGACACAGGGCTGCAGCAGGGCAAGGAGGCAGCCACGAGCCAGAAGTGCCCTGAGGTACAGTGTCGAGGTATTTATGGAATCAGAGAATCACAGAAGTTGGATCCCACAAGGATCATCAAGTCCAGCTCCTGGCTTTGCACAGGACAACCCTAAAAATCACACCATATGTGTTATAAACAATCTTGCACCTGCCATGGGAGGCTCCAAGAGGCCTCAAAGCAAGTAACAAGTCACAGAAAACACCCTCAGTGTTGCATGGAAGGTTGCTGGAGCCACCTTCTAGACTTCTGTGGGAACAGTTTCTCCAGGGTGAAAAACTGTGTGTGAACAGACTCCAATCTGCCCACAAAACATGGCACGTCTGTGTGGGCAGGCACCACAAAGTCAGTCCTGGAAAGCTCATGGAGGGAGCAGAAACCAATGCAAGGAACTGCCAGGGGCTCTCACAGACTTGGAATTTTTCAGATCAAGATCAGCCAGATGCCTTCCTGGAAGATGCTCCTTCCCTGGATGCAAGCTGCTGACCTCAACATGGAAATGGGCAGTGATTCATGGGCAGCAGGACTCCAGGATTAGTGCCCACTGCTGGTCCCAGCCCTTGGGAATGAGACACCAAAGATCAGCACAGGGCTGGCACAGAGGAGGTGACATGTTCCCCACACAGTGTTTCAGATCACAGTTACTAACACAGCCCCACAGTTCCTCTCCTACTTGGCTAAAATAAAACCAGCATGTAAAACAAGTCCCTGGTGGAGAGCTGCTTCCTTATGTTTCTGTCTGGAGAAGCTTTTCTGGTATTTAGGAAAAGTGACAAACTTTGAAATCAACATCTGTAAAGGCTGAAAAAGCTCCTACCATTGATTAGAGCTCCACAAACCTGAGAGGATTAATAGAATTTGTGCAAGAACAATGACTAGAGCTCCCCAGGCCCATCCACTGTGTCAAAACACACCCTGTGCCAACTCCAACAGGTCAGCAGAAATTTGGGCCCGTTCCCAAAGGAGCAGCCCCGGAGCTCCTGCCTTCATCAAGCCACAGTTAGGGTGATCAGAAGAGGTCAACACTCTGCACTGGCTTCCTTTTGTCCCCAGCCATAATCCTGAGGGGAAACTGGGGAGAAATCTCTGCTCCTTCCCCTCTGCATTCCAATTTGCAGACTCCTGGATGTTAAGCAATGCTGGCACCTCGCCCGCGGTGTCACCGGGCTGCAGGCAGGAGGGGGTGACACCATTCTGCTTTCACCCCTTCTCCTCTGTTTAAAAAAGTTGTCAGCTCTTCCCAGATAAATTTAATTGGCCCCGTGCTCTGTGTCCTTCGGTATCTGGGTAGCTGGTGCTGCTGTGTCCCGGGAGGATTGGAGCAGGCCAACGATAAGGCACTCAAGGATCTCACTGTCAACAATACACGGAGTCCCCGCTGTAGCAGCTATTAGCTGCCTCTGATCTAAACCTCCAATTAAAGTGGTGATTAGGCCCAGTGAGGCATTCTCCGGCCATGAATTATTCATCTCCCTTCACAGTAACAGCACCAGGGGGGATTAGAATGAGAGCTGGTGAAAACAGAGGCATTTTAAGCAGGGTTTTAACCATATACAAGCAAACATTTATCTTTCAAATCTTTCATCTTTGCTGCTTCTGGAAATTAAAGCTCCCACACCCCGTCCCTGCCCCTTCAGGCCTGTGCTGTGGGTGGAGAGTGGGGACACACTGCTGGTGACACCGCTGGGGACAAGGTCAGGATGGGCAGGGTCCAAGGACTCCACCTTTCTCCTGCCACACCAAGTGCCTGCAAGAGGGCAAGGGAAGCCCCAGGATTTCTCCTCAGAGGATCATGCATCACAGAATGGTTTGGAAGGGACCTTAAAGCTCATTTCATTCCAGCCCCTGCCAAGGGCAGGGACACCTTCCAATAGCCCAGGGTGCTCCAAGTCCCATCCAGCCTGGCTTTGGACACTTCCAGGGATCCAGGGGCAGCCACAGCTGCTCTGGGCACCAGAGAAGGGCCTCACCACCCTCACAGCCAAGAATTTCTTACTAATATCTAATCTAAACCTAAAGCTAATTGTGAAGCCATTCCCCCTTGTCTTGTCACTCCAGGCCCTTGTCCAAAGTCCCACTCCATCTTCCTTGTAGGAAAGCCTTTCAGGAACTGGAAGGCCACAATTAGGTCACCCCAAAGCCCTCTCTTCTCCAGGCTGAACAATCCCATTTCTCTCAGCAGAGGTGCTCCATCCCTCCTCTGGGCTCACTCCAACAGGTCAAAGCAGGGGAGAAGGACATGTGCTGCTCCCACTCCAGGAGAAATCCTCTGGCAGATGTCCCCTGTTCCCAGCCCACCATCAGCTGCCTCTGGGACCTCTGTGGTACCTGGTGACCTCCTACCCAGCCTCTAACAGAGCACTAGATCAAAAGCTTTTTCACAGCTCCAGTAAATTATGCCTCAGCTTCACCCATCTGCTTCCCAGCTGACACTTCCTGAAATAAATTAATCAAGCCTATTCAATTATAGCCTCCTTTCTGCAGGGTTTCTTGCTGATCCCCACCTTCATGAGACACTTCTCTCCCCTCTTGGGGCTGCAGGAGCCCCTGGGTGGGGCTGGAGTGACAGTCCCCAGCCCCTCTGCTTTGGCTGCTCAAGAGGATTTGTCCCCAGGTCCCCTGCAGACCCCAGGATCCATAGGGATGATGCCTCAGGAGCACAGCCACCAGCTCTGGGGCAGGTGCTGCCCTTCTGGGTGCCAGCTCGTGCACTGCCATGCTACTTTCAGTCTTATTCCTGTTCTCTTTTAGTCCCCTGGGAAATTTCTGGAGTCTCCACTCCTTTTTCCTCATGAAAATCAATAAAAAGCAAATATACCACAGGGACAGTGCAATGATCCCTGCCCTGACACCCTGGGGTGTGGGGCTCACACACAGCTCGAGCTCCTGCAGATCGGAGTCTTGTTTCTCCTGCCTGCCTCCCTCTCCTGCCTGCAGGGATGGGGCTGCTGGAGAAGATAAAACTGGCTGAGGTGGGGTGAGGGAATGACAGTTACCCTGCAAAAGTAAAACAGAGTTTGCATTTCAAGCTGTTCTCAGGCTGAGGAGTCAACGAGGGGGAGTTTTGGCTTCTCCTCTCCCTGTGCCACCCCTGCACACCCAGCTCCTGCATCCCATGGGATTGGGGTGCTGTGGGAAGCTGTGACACCCAGGACCCCCTCTGGGGTAACACCAGTTCCCCAGGAGGCTGCATATGGTGCCATGCCTGCACAGACAGCCTGTGGGGAGGCAGGTGGCACAGGGTGGGCACACAGATGGCCACGCTCCAACCACAGGGAGAGTGGGGGCATTTTACATTTGCAATGTCTCAGATCAATTTATTTCTAGGTTCCAGAAAGTACAGCTATGGAGAGGAATCACAAAGTGTAGCTCAGAGAAGGGGGGGAAAGACAAGGAGAGAACAGGCCCAGAGTGTACAGCGAGGTGTGACAATTTTGAATTCCTGAAAAGGCAAGAAACAAGCACTAAAATAAGAGTGAGCAGACGTCCTATTTTAAGTGTTCAGCACTGATGGGTTGGACAAGCACTGCTGTGTGGAGAATCCTGCGTGATACCACCCAGAAATACAACTCCAGGCAGCAGGAGCTGAAGAAACACTCCTTCAATTCTCTAAGATTTTGGAAGTAATGGAGCATCAGTCTGGAGTGTGCCAGCCTGGTCAGGCCAGTGGGCACCACTGCCAGCTCTGCACACACAACTTTGATCCCTGGGAAACCCAGCAGCCACTTCCCACACATGCACATCCTGAATCCCCAGTGCCAATTCCCAGCACCCTTGTTCCTAGCGTGGTCTCTCCTCGCTCATGTGCAGAGAACACCCCAGAGCACTCCCAGCAAACACCTCCAAACAGGGGCAGCCCCTGCAGACTCCTACCTGGGACACGGACTCCATGCAAAGGGTTAGAAAGCGCCATCCCAATCTCAGTCATCCCATACCTCTCCAGCAAGGTGTGCCCCGTGATGCTCTTCCACTTCTCCAGGACAGGCACAGGCAGGGCTGCTGAGCCTGACACCATCAACCTGCACAGGGAAAGGCCAGGTAAGAGAGTATCTGAGAGCACCTTTGCTGCAGGGAATTTGCAGTGTGACACAGGGGCACAAAAAGCTCTGCGTAAAACCTGCAGCCCCAAAATCCTTTTAAACAGGACCAAAGATGTCCCCCACATTCTCAGCCTGATATGGGGTTTAAGTTAACCAGGACAGCCTCTTAAAAAAGAGACCCTGGAGTACAAGCCTGGGCTGCAGGACAAAGCCCTCAGCCATGTGTTACACAGGGTGACACATAATGAGCCCCTTCTGGCTCTCCCATGCAAGAGTGGCTCATAATTAAATAATGTCACCCTTGTTCCTGCCACAGAGACACCAAAGCACAACAACCAGCACTGAAAGAGGTGATGCTGGAAGGAAAACCTGGAGCACCCAGCCAGCCAGCAGCAGCCCCTGCCCACAGCTCACCCACCTGATGTTCTCCTGGCAAAAGGCATGCACGAAATCCTGCACCTGGGGCTGGGTGAAATGCTCGTCGTAATATTCCATCAGCTTGGCATAGATGGTGGGCACTGCCATGAACACATTGACACGGGGAGCTTGGTTGCTCAGGAGCTTCTTCCACACCTAGGAAGGAAGGGAACACACATGGATGAAAATACACCTATGCTGTCTAAGATTTCTTGGGAGTACAGCTGGAAGCTGTTGTGTGCCCCTATCCCTGTCCAAAACAAGCTCCCAACTTTCATCACGCCCTTATTTCCCAAGGCACAACATTCATCTCCTGTCCCAGCAGTGGATCCCCCACCCACCATCACTCAGGAGATGATGGAAATGGCATTTGTTAGTCCTGTCATGTTGCAGCCAAGAATTTGTTCATGAAGATGGAAGGTTGTGACAGAATCAGCTCATTCCCTTATATGCACAGCTCTTCAAGGGCTGCACAAAGCCACCAGTTTTCCAAAGCATGGGAGCTCTTCTTTGGAAAGACACAGCTCACACCTGATACACAATACACAGCTTGGAGCCCATGGACTTCAGCCTCTGAGGCAAAGCTGGGAAGAGGGAGATCAGGCATGGCAGTGAGACTTCATGAAAATGGTGAGGTACAGAGAGCCGTGTCCCTGGAGAGCTCAGAGGAGCCATCAGAATGCACAGGTAAAGCAGGGGCAGCAGGAGAACAGCAGCTTTTCAGGAGGGCCACTACCCCAACCACACTCTTCCTGAGAGGAATGTTCCCTGTGGGAATAATGTTCTTCAGCTGCAACTCCTGCTGACCGGTGGGAACTACGAATGGGAGCAAATTCCAGCAGCCAGCTCTGCTGGGATGTGGACAACGTCACCTCAGGGATGCGCAGCCAAGCACGGGTCAGAGGCACAACTGTCACACCTGAGCCCATTCCTCCCACACCTCAGCACCCTCCCTGCCAGGTAAGCTCTTCCCAAGGCAGGAGCGATGCAAAGCCATCAATAACCCAGAGCCCCGCTGACGGCGCCTCTGTCCCCGCGCTGCGGTCCCTGCCCCGCCGGTGACAAATGTGTTCCCTAACAGCTCCTGACACCGAGCGCTGCCTCGGCGCTCCCCGCGCACGCTCAGCTGCACACGAGCGAGGCGAGGCAGGGATTGATTGAAGGTGAGCCAGGGATTCTCCTTCATGCTGTCACTCTGCCCCTTCCCTCCGTTCTGCTCGCTCGGCTCCGTTTCATCCCTTTCTCCTTGGCTGCGCCGGCGCTGCCTCCCCCCGCATCTCGCACTCCGCTGCTCCACAACAATCAGTTCCTAAAAAAACCCTCCCAGCACCGGGTGGTTGTGGTTAACAGAGCAGGACACGTCCACAGAGGCACTGTCCCACCCAACAGGAGGCAGCTCACACTGTCCCCCAGCCCAGAGATGGTCCTCGGTGGGGAGAGATGAATGCACAAGGTGCAAAGCCACTGCATAGCCCGGCAGGTGGGACATGAGCACTGCAAGATGCCCTGGGAAATGAAAGCAGAGCTGGGATGTGATGTCCTGAACTGATGGGTGATATATCCAGAGAGGGAACATTTCAGTCCCTGCAGTAACCCACCTAGCAGCAAGATCCCTATCAGCCAGATCAGGTAAAATTGCATTACAGGGGTCTAACCTCCCCCGTGTTTGAACTGCTGCCTTGAGAGACTGGTCTGGAACAGAGACCAGACAGAGCTAAATGGACACAATAGGTATTTACTGAAAGGACTTAAAAGGACACACCTTGGGCAGCACAAGAGCCTGGCCAGGGCTGCACCCAGGTTGAATCCAAGATGGATCACAATCACAAGTTTTTACGCTTTTATAAGTTTTGGTTTATCTACATATTGAGTTCAATTGTCCAATTACAGCTCCAGGTCATGAAGTCTCAACCCCCTGCCTTGCCCCCTTCTCTTCACTGTTGTTTGTGCTTTTTGGGAAAGGTTGTCCTTGATCTCCAGCTGGGAAGGGATTGTTTTGTCCAGCTACCCTGTGGAGAAAGCCTACTAAACCTAATATGAAGTTTCAGAGTTACACACCATGGAGCAGAGAACCTGAAAAACATAAAAGCTACAACCCAAGGCATCATTTCCCAGCCCTCCTTTTCCCCAGTATCTTTCCCATTCTAGGCAGCAGGATGGAGAAGGACCTCTCCAAAGCCAGGGCTGGATGGATCTGCTCTCCTCAACCTGGTGCTCCCCAGAGCCATTGCTGTGGGCAGGGAAGGATGTGTGATGGCAAGCAGGGATCATGACTGTTCTGAGGGGATTGAAGGGAAACAGATGCTCAGGGGTTGTTCAATCCTTGCTGTGTGATTTTGTTTTGCCTTCCCAAGTCCTGAGCAGCTCTGGGAGCACAGGCAGACCTCCAGTCTGGCCATGCAGCAGAGTTTTTGTCACGTGACTTTGGATCTGAAAAACCCCAAACCCATCTAAACAGAGCAAGTCTCCCTTGCACCCCAGAGTCCCCGGTCCCCATGTGCCAGCTCAACTCCTGCCTTAGATAAAATCCTCCCCCTGCACTGCAACCACAGGAGCAGCTTTTCTGTGTCAGTCCAGCTCACCCAGCAACAGCCCCTTCCTGAGGGTAAGCAGCTGCCTTTGGATTTGTGCCACCAGCTGCTGGGGTGATCTGCTGACAGCCAAACCTCTCCACCTGCTCTGCTCCTGCTCAGCCAAATCTGGATCCTTCCCATGTGTTTTAGCAGGACTAAGCCGGGGTACAAAGCTGGCAGCTCCGAGCGCTCTGCAGCGCCCAAGCTGGCCACAGGGCTTGGCACTGCCCAGCCAGCTGGAACAGCTATTCCTGGCTTCTAACTGTAACTCCACGCCTTGAGAGAAGGATCTGGGAAAGCCTCGTTACCTGGCACTAATCAATCAATCCCGTGCAAGGCGCCAGCTTTGTCCTTGCAGCACCCAGCACCCTCCGCCAGCGCCGGGCCTGGAGCAGCACCGTCCATCCCCCCTGGGTTATCCCCACTGTCACTGTCACCACGTTAATTCCCCGTGCACAGGGCACTGGCAGCCCAACCTTCTGTTTTGTTTTGCTCACCTAATACCTCCAAGTGCTTTTAAAAAGCCATGGATTCGGGAAGCAAACATGGCACCGCGTGCCAGGGCTGCCAGGCTCTGCAAAGAAGGGAAGCAGCAGCCTTCCCAGGGAATATGCTCAGGAGATGCATCAAGATTCCTTTTAAGATAACCAAGGGTTAGAAACAAAAAAGTCCCTCACTGCAAGAAAGCAAGAGTGGACAGAGCTTCCCACCAGCAATAACGGCAGCGAATGCTTTGGGTCAGGGCTGCCTGTGCCAGCAGAGAAGTGGGAGACCTAATGCTCCCAAGAGCCTTCCTGTCAGCGTGACATTCCTGATTTTCCTCCCCTCCCACTGCTCAAAAGCATATCATGAGCTGGCCAGTGGGATTTTGCCATCATTAAAGGAAAAAAAAAAGGAGAAAATGACACCAGTGGGTACAAAACAAGCACAGCAAGGCACAGCTGGGAGATTTTTCCCACGTATTTTTCCCAGCACGCAGATGGTGAGTGAGGATGGTCAGTCCACACAGCAACCTTCCCAACCAGCCTCCAGACCTGCTAAGATCACCTGAAGGAAGAGATGTGAGCACAGAGGAGAAAAGGCAACAACTTTTCCCTTTAGAGAGGGAGATGTGCAATGCCCCGAACCAGCCAGAAACACCAAATCCAATACCTGGGCATCTTTTCATGCAAACGGAGAAGAAACAGTGGCAAACCCAGTTATGTGCTAAACCATGCAAGATTTTGGCTGATAGAAGATTCTCAAAACCAGTCAGAAGAACTACAAGCTGTAAAGGAAGCAAATATCAGCATGGATTTTTCCATCAGCCCACAAAAGGATCACAGCCAGCCCGCGGTGCGGCCTCTATTGACAGACACGACAGCTCCTCTCTTCTATAAAATTATTGTGCCATTTTCAGTTGTAATTGAATCTTTTCAAACCTTTTCAAAAATAACAATGCCTCTAATGCAAGGTTAACTCAGCCCTTTAGTTCCCTCTTGCTGGGGGAGATGGGTATGTGTTTAGCACTGACTGCTGCCATGTGGGAAGCACCATCGAGGAAAAGGGATGCCAGTGATTTTTGGAATGTCTGTGGGAGCAACAGGGCTGTGGCCAAAGCAGCTGCTTGTTTGGTGAGATCCTGTGCCAAACACAAGGGTGGGAAGCTCCTGTAACTCAACAGCAGCAGCCAAGGGACTGCAGGACCATGCACACACATCCAACACCAAGTTATCTCAAAAAAGCAGATGGAGATCTTATGGATCTTATCACATAAGATGGGAGAGCACCAAGGGGAGCTCTGCTCTCTCCCAGGGACTGAGCCTCCAACACTTCACGACCAATATGCAGAGAGAGAGAAACATTCTTCTCTTCAAAGAGAAATCAGGCCCTCGGTGGCTTCGTCTCATGTTTGTTGTAACCCCAAACTGTTTGCGCTCTGTGTGACTCTGGTTTTAATCATTTATTCATCAGCACAGTTTGATGGCCCCTCTGCATTCCAGGCTGAAGCTTTTAAACCCTTCCTATGCTGGAGGCATACCGAAAGGAGCAAGTGCTTTCCCTGGGACCTGGAAATATAAGTAAATATGACAGGCTCTGGTTCCATTTTTTATATTTCCCCACACACATCAAAAGCCATTACTTGGGAACAGATGCTGAGGACAGACGGCAGATCTGGGGAGATGGGAAAGAAAACCTCTAACTTTTTAAAGCCAGGTCTGTGAGAAGTGATCAAACATAATCCATTCACTAGTGACCTGCTCCTCCCTCCACCGACTCCTCTTTGAGTCTGAAATAAAATTACTCCTCTGAAGCTTCCCATTAACAGATGAAAAGACTTTCAGCCTCTCTCCAGCTGAAACTGGATGAGGGCCGCGATCCCCAGCGTGCCTGGATATTGGAGCTCAGGCTCCTCTGCTTGGATTTGCTTTTCTTTTAAAAATAAACCAGAAGAGCTGCCCAGAGTGATGTTTGCAGAAGTGACAGATCCAGGGGAGAGGCTCAGTGCAGTGCATGCTTCTCCTTCCCAGAGGCAACAGTGACTGCCGAGCCCTGGATCTCCCTGTGCAGCCCAGCCAAGGTAGACAGCCCCAGCACCCAGCCCAGCCTGGCTCACACAGAGAACACCATGACAAGGACAAAGTTTGCTCCCAGATACAGCCCTGGCCTTCAGGAATTCAGGGCTGTGAGCACATGATGCAGCAGCACCCTGGAGCAACACCTCCCACTCATCCTGTGCCAGGCTGCGGCTCCCTCCTACCACGGGGAAAAGGTGCCACAGGGGACAGAACACCAGGGAAAGCTTGTCCCAAATCACACACCACCTTTGGGCACACAGCACTCCTATTTCCCTAGAAAGAAGGGTCCAAAGAAGATGATTTTGATGGCTTTGAGTGTGACATTGTAAAACAGGGCATGGTTTTTAGAGGGCTTGATCCTCGGAGCACCTTAAGTCAGACACACAGAGAGGCTGGCACTGAAACAGCAGCTCCTGGAACTGCAGGGCAGGAAATTTGCATCTTGGCATATTTATCATGGAAGGGGTTTCAGGGCACAGCCAGGGCTGTCAGAGCACAGGCAGCACATCACAGCTCAAACCTGCCCAGCAGAGCCGAGCGGGCAGCACACGCCACAACTGGGTCACCCAGAGTGGAGATTTCCATCAGCTTCTCCCATCACTCAGCACAGCAAGTTTCCTCCTTCAGGTTCTTCAGTACTCCTATTTCCCACTCTGCACAAGAGGCCTGAAGACCTCCCAGGATCTGCTCTCATGTTTATCAATGCAGAGAGCTGACAGGGAACCTTTTGCCATTGGAACATCTTCCCCTCAAGGCAAGAGCAGGGGTGTCCAAGGAAAAGACAAGCTGTTCCTGTTTTCAAGCCCAAAACTGATCCTCTCTGTCCAAAAACCACAGCAGAGGATCCTGTAAACCAGACACTGAACTAACCATTTGCTCCAAAATGGTCCTGTCCAAGGAGTGCCTGGTCTGTAATGGGGACACCAGTGTGTGACTGTCACAGCAAGCACAGGGGACACTTGGCTTCCCCAGGTCTGTCTCTCCAGACCCACTGATATTTCCATGGAGCAACAGTCCCACCACAAGCTGTGCCTGAACTGATGCAGGGAGGGAGATGGAGGGAGGCAGTCACCGGGAATGGACGCTCCAGAGGGTGCTTGGTGCAAGCCCTGATGCTCAGAGCCTTCCAAAAGCACTTGGCCAGGAGGAGAAGGCTCACCCTGCACTCCTTCCTTAACAGAGACATTCACCTCTTCACCTCTGCCACCAAAGTGCACAACACTTGTACAAACACAGCATCTTTAAAATCCCTACTCCTGGACAAGAAATTCCTACTGCAGCATCTGGGACAGGTCAGCAGCAGCTGAGAAATGCAAACAGGAACAGTGCAGCTGGAAGAGTAAACTCAGCCTGGGAGCAGGATATGGAGGGAGGATCACACAGGCATGCTGAGGCTGCAGCTTGCTCTGGCTCCAGAGGAGGTTCCTGCCCTCACACTTCTCACCCTCGAAAACCAATGAAACAACAAACCAGTAACATCACAGCCAGCCATGCCCCACACAGCTGCTGGCAGAACACCCCTCGGGCTCACTGCTGCTCTCCTGGCTGCTCCATACCCACCTGTGTGAAGAGTCTCCCCCACAGCCATCCCTGCCATTCCCAGCCCCAGAAGCACAGACAGGAGCACTGGATGTGCTCCCAGGGGCTCCCTGTGAAGACACTGCACCCCGAGGAGCACGAGCACCAGAGCACTCAGCACATCACGTACGAGCCGACTAATTCTGGAAACTAAGGGTCCATTTAGAAACCCTTTATTAATAAATGATTAATAGATGCAGCCATATTTTTTAATAACTTGCAATAAAAAAATGCTATGAAAAGCTTAAGCAAGACAGTCTTAACAGATGGTGCTATAAAGTGAATTATAACATGTACAGTAGCTAGTGCAGCGTAATGGATGTCCTCATTTAATAAAAAGAATCTGATTTTATGCAGCAACTTTCACGCTTGAGGCACCTCAGCACACTTTAATGAGTTGTCGTGGCCTCAGCAGTAGCCACAGACATCAGATGCTGTTTTAGTAAGAGGAAGGATGTTGGTCAGGACACCGGGGCTACTCCACAGTCCTGATTTTTAACCTTCCCTTGGACAGCTCCCAAAAACAGACGTAAAGGTCTGAAAGCTGCCACCTCCTACCCCTGCACGGCAGGGAATGACAAGCAAGCTGTGGTCTGGGGCTGGGAATGTCTTCTCAGGGAGGAAAAAAAAAAAAAAAAAAAAGAGCATTATTCCCATCACCAAAACCAGACTGCCATCTGTATCCACGACTATAAGGCACGCCGCAAATTATGTAATTTAATAAACACTGTAATAATAAAGTATTTATTTTGTATAATGAAGTGTTAGTGATTAGAAACCAAACACACATCGGGCGTGCTGCTGCGGTTTCTCTTGAACCTTTGCCAGTATCACTCAAGGCTAAATATGTCTGCAGCAGGTTGAGAGTAAGTTCCTCGCCTTGTTTTGATCAGCCTGTCAAGTGTTTTAGCTGCCAGTCGAGTTTCTTTATATCACACTATAATTGGCTGCTTTCTCAAGGTGCAGCCAAGGAAAAAAGCACACAGCAAAACTCGGGCTCCTTTGGCAAAATCCTCCACTGCTGCTTTGCTGCAAGCTGATTGCAGTAGCAAAGGGCACTTTGTAAACAGCTGGTGAAAATAGAGTGGAACTGAAAGGCAGCTTGCAATAAACTCCAGGAGAAAGCCTTATTTACCCTCCCGTGCTCGCTTTGGAGTGTCGATCAAACCACTTGCAGCTCCCACGGGAGGCCCTCGGAAAAATAAGGGGAATAAAAGAAACCAGAGCAGCAAATGCCGTCCTGCAGAGCCCCCGCGCACCCCAGAGCCCCGGCCGGCGCCCGCCGCCCTCCGCGCCCAAGTTCAGCTCCAGGGTCAAGCGGCCGCCCCCGGCGCCGTCCCTGGTGTCACATCTGGGGAGAGCTTCGATCAGAGCAGGCAGGAGGGGGGTCCCGCTCCCCCGATCCCGATGCCATCCCTCAACGTCAGCTCATTGATTTGCAGACGTCGGCAGAGAGCAGAGGAAAACGCACGGGTGCGAGGGAGCATCAATCACCGGTGGCACAGGACGTGGAGCACCGCGCCCTCCAGAGGCTCTGCTCCAGCCTCTCCGCGGCACCTCCAGCGCTGCTCCAGCACAGCCCTGCTGCACCCCGAGCTTTGGGGTCACCCTAATAGCAGGGAGGACAATTTGGCAGCAATCATTGGGGTGAAAGAGCAGGCTATGGCGGCCAGGGACCTTCCTGCCTTCTACCACAGCATCCTACCAATTTACTCTGGAAGTGCAGAGCTGCCCCGCTGAGATTCTGGGGCTGCCCCCCCAAAAAGGATCAGTGCTCAGGTGTCAGAGCCCCCTGACAGAAAAGGGAAGCGTGCATTTTCTGTGGCTGCTGCTCTGAGAAGCAGAAATGAGCCATGAAGAACCACCCGGCCCTGCGGTCGCTCCGGCCGGAGCTGGACCCGCCCTCACCTGGCAGCAGCACAGCCAGAGGCTTCCAGGTGTATCCCACACCTGTGCACTTTGTCCTTCCCATGGGACAAGCCTTCCCAGCATGTGGATAAGCACAGACAGGGAGAGCAGCCTGGGCAGTTACCCAGCAGAGGCTCCTCTGGCTTTCCCAGGGAGCTCTGCAGTGACAACACATCTCTGTTTCCTTTCTGCTCTGAGCAGCAGCAGCACCTGAAAACCCAACTGTCCCTTAACAGTGACACTGCAGACACCACCCAGGACACTGGCAGATGTGGATGGACAGTGCTGCACTCCAGGGGCCAGGAAATGTAGAACCTGCTCCACCTTTACTGCTGCCTGTCCCTTCCCCTCTCCCCATGGTGTGCCACTGTCGCGGGAAACAAAGGAGAAGCAGAACACTGGCACTGGTGTTTCCTGGCTCAGATAGAAAACAACATTTTAACAGCATCATTCCAGTAAGGTTTCCCTCCTGCCACTTTTCCTAAAAGCTGCAAGAAAGTCTGGATCTGGAAACTCTCCCACATCACTGAGTCCAACCTGACAGCTCTTTTAACTCTTGTTTCTCCACAGAGGAAAAGCCATCTTTCCATGTAAGTGAGGAAAAACAGGATTTCTCTTACCTGGGCTGCAAAAAACTCAAAAGGCTGTCATGTAATGCAATACAAAACACTAAGGATGTAGGACTGGAAGGGGAAAATTTGGAAGGGGTTGCCCAGGGAGGTGGTGGAGCCCCTATCCCTGGAGATGTCCAAGGAATGACTGGAACTGGCACACACTGCTGTGGGCTGGGTGACAAAGTGGGGACTGGTCACAGGGTGGACTTGGTGACCTTGGAGGTCTTTTCCAGCCTCAGTGTTTTGGGGATTCTGGGAAATGAAAGTCACTCAAGAATTCAGCAAGCAGCACACCACTAACACACGAGAGAAAACCCAGTATTTCCACCATTCCTGGCAGTAAAAAAAAATCCACAACCCTAATTGTGGATGGAAACACTCTCAGTGGGCAAAGAAGGGTCCACCCACCCCCAGGCAGACCCCAGCCCAAGGCTGGCAGGGGCAGTGCAGCATCCCCATTCCAACACCACACACGAGCTGCACCCTCTGGAAGAGCGCACGTACCCCAGGCTGAGCACCCCAGCAATTCCCTCTGCTGTGAACCACCCACAGCCAGTGGCTAAAGGGGCTGCAATTCCTTAGGAACTCGTTCCCAGAGCCGCTCTGAGTGCAATGCCCGGGTGCTGCTGCTGGGTTTCCCCCTGGGCTCACCGTGTGCGCGTTGAATTCCGGGAGCATGACGCACGTGGCTCCCACCCACAGCGGGCACTGCAGCTTGTTGATCACCCCGTGGACGTGGTGCAGAGGCAGCACGTGCAGGATCACATCCTCCTTCTTCCACTCCCACTTCTCAACCAGCCCCGTGGTCTGCAGAAGAAAACAAACAGCGTGGCCTTAGGGCAGGAGGAAAGATTTTCCCAAGGTATTCCCGAGGTATTCAAGCCCCAAATTCCCTGGCAGGAATGCCAGGCCTGCCTGGGCACAAAATCTTTCCTTCAGGATCAGCAGGAGAAAAATTCCCACCACAACAGCAGAACACAAGAGGAACACCTTCAGCATCCTGTCAGGATGTTTCTTTAAATCAGCAAAGCCTTTCCTTGTTACTGAGAAATATCAACAATGATTTTAAGTAGGACATACAAAAATATTAATCTACTGCTGCACATGCAGATTTGGCAGAAATAGTAATCAAAAAGCTAATTTTCCCAGAATTCTGTTGCCATAGTTAGGACACTGATGACATCAGGCTTTTAGCACCTGTAAGGGATAATCAGTAGGAGCAGGAAATTGCTGATAAACAGAAAGCAGGTTTCATGTTAGTAAAAATTATGAGAGCATCAAGCTTCCAAAACACTCTGCTCTGAAGGGATAATTATCTGAAGGGATAATTATCAGGTTTCTGGGTCAACAATGCCCTTCAGAGCCCAGTGCTGGCAACTGCAAAGCTTATTTCCAGCCACCTAAAAATAAGAAAAGCATCTGAGCAGTGGAATCTGGTCGAGTCTCTCACAACCCTCTTCCACAGGGCAGCGAGCAGCTTTTAGGCTTCCTGCAGGACAGCACAAAGGATGGGGACTGCTCAGGCCACCCCCCAAATAACCAGCATGCTTGTGAGGGAACAGATTCTTTGCCCAATATAGCCAAGCCCTGGCTCCATCCGTCAAGGCTTTCATTCCTGTCGGGACGCTGCAGGACCCGAGCACCCCGAGCAGCTCCCGAGGCACCCCTGCATTCCCTGCCCTCCTTCCCTAATGGCAGCAGGCTGGCAGTTGCAGGCACTGATAACCAAGTGGTGAGGCAGTCAGCAGGCTTATTCAAACTTTTAATTCCTTTTGGCTCTGAGAGCTAATGGATTTTTTTGCCTTGGGGATACAGAGCTGAATAATGCACAGGCTTCACACGGCACTGGGCTGGGCTAAGATATTTTCCAATTAGAAGCAAAGATTCTCCCCTGGTCAGAGGGCAGAAAAGCAAACTGCAAAGAAATCAGGTTTTTTACAACAGGTTTTATCCATTCTGCTTTCCAGGAAAGGAGGGAGGAGAATCCACCTGCCTCAGGATGCAGCTGCAGCACGAACAGGCCAAGGTTGAGAGCCTCACACGCTGCCGTGCGCTCACCTTCCAAGCGCGGAGAATTCCAGAGCTGCAGCCCCACAGCTCTCAGCAGGAATTTGGCAATGGAAAGGTATTTGCACCCCCAAATCCCCCCCAGATTCCAAGACTTTGTAGCTTGGCAGGAGCCTGGCAGGGGGGCAGCAGCACTCACCACAGCCTGCACGTTCTCGTGGGTGCTGAGGACACCCTTGGGCCTCCCCGTGGTCCCGCTGGTGTAGATGATCATGGCTCCTCTGTCCTTCCACGAGGAACAGCTTGGCAAGGGCCCCTCCTCCGTGGCTGCAGGGCTCGTGGATCCACCACCACCAGGCCTGGGAAGTGGCAGCACAGGGACTCCCAGTTTCTGGGCACTGGGGGCTATTTTCCCCAGGAACTCCTCGGCCGCGATGAGCAGGGCGCTCTGGGAATCCTGGATCACGTACTCCAGCTCGGGCACCGGGTGCTTCCTGTACAGGGGCACCGCTATGGCCCCGCTCATCCATGAAGCCCACTGGGCCACCACGTAGGAGGCATCGTTGGGGCACAGAAACGAGATCCTCTCTTCCTTCAGGTCCCTGCTGGGGCACTGCAGGAGCCTGCAGATCTCCTGGGACAGGCGGAGGCTCCGGCTGAGCAGGTCCCTGTACGTGTGCTCCCCGTTCTGGTCAACGATGGCCACTTTGTCCCCAAAAGCCAGGGCCCTGGTGAACACAGGGGTGATGTCACCGCTGCAGGTGGCCCAGGCTGTGTGCAGAGCCCTGTGGGGACAGCCAGCCCTCCTCCCATCCCGCAGGAGGCAGCGGAGGGGCCGGCACAGCTGGGGGAAGAGCAGGGGGAGCAGCATCCTGCCAGCACGGCCGGGCTGGAGCGACTCTGCAGGAAGCAATGATGGCAGATCAGCAGGGGCAGAGATTACCCAGGGGGTTATTCCCACCCAGGCAAAGTGGCAGCCCTCATTTGAATAATATCCACTGTATTATTTATGTCCCTGCCTCAGAGTGGCACATCCTGGGCAGCCTGAGCATCCCTGGGTCCTGCCACGATGGAACAGGAGCAGAGACCCTTCCCTGCACAGCCCCCAACCCCTAAAATCCAGCTACTTCAAATGATGAACCAGCTTTCACAGAATCCCAGAATGGTTTGGGTTGGAAGGGACCTCAAAGCCCACCCAGCTCCACCCCCTGACACCTTCCAGTGTCCCAGGCTGCTGGCAGGCAGGGGGTGAAATGAGATGGGCTTTAAGGTCCTTTCCAAGCCAAGCCATTCCACGATTCTGTGAAGAATCCCAAACCCCTCTGCACAGCCTGGAGCACCCTGTCCACACAGCAATGGACAGCAGAGAGGAGAGGACAGGGCTGTGGCAGGAGAGAGAGGGGTTTGCTGCACAGAATCCAATCAGCACCAAAACATCCCCAGAGAGGTTCCATGACAAGAGAAGCAGCCAAAGGATGACAAGCTCTCACTCTCCAAGAGTGTCCGTGACACTTCCCTGACGCTGGCAATAACAACCTGACTTTTCTCTTTTATTTTTTTTTTGATAAATGCCTATTAGTGGAGCAGCTCAGCCCCAAGAGCCTCCCAGCCCAGCTCCCCAGTGTGGGGAGGAGCTGGAACAAAGGGGATCCAGCCCAGCAGCTCCCCAGGGCAGAGCTGATCAGGGCTGCCCCAGCTCAGGCTGCACAAGTTTATTTTCCGTCAGCCCTGCGGTCTCTCCCCTCCACCTTCGGAGCATTTCCCCACCCAGACGCTGGCCCTGCTCAGATTTTCTTTTGCAAATCAACCTCAATTTCTGCTTCTGCAAAACAAGCTGGTGATTTAGGGTGGAAACATCTGGGGGAGCAGAGAGGCTGCAGCCCCGGAGCGGGCTGACCGTGGGAACTCCTGACATTTGCAACCAGCATGGAAAAAAACAAAGCAGCTCAAGGCAGAGCTCGTGTGACGTCTTTGCATTGCTCTGGAGAGCCTGAAATGCAAAAACCCGACCTAATTCACACCCTAAACTGAACCTGTGGCCATGGCAAGGCGTGAATGCCCTGAGCATGACGAGGGGCATCAACTGGGAGCTGGTTTTGCCAGGACCAGCGTGGCTGATGCTCTCAGTGCTCTCACTGTGCCTCCAGCTCCTTCCAAAAATCAAATCACCCCGTTCCCAGCAGTCTGTGTCCAATGGAGCAATTCACAGCAGCACCCCCAGCCAGGCCTGGCAGTGCTGGGTTTTACAGAGCTGGGCTGCAGGCACGTGGGGTAAATGCAGGGGCTGTTTGCCACCCCCTCCTGCTGCCCAGGGACCACTGGTGCCACAAACTCCAGCACAGCACACCTGCAAACAAAGTTGGTCCCTGGATCCCTGGAAGGGGAGGGCAGGGCAGAGATGTGGCTCTGCTGCCTTGGAAGGGAAGGTTCAAATCCCCCTGGAAGGGAAAATCCAAGCCCTCCTCCTCCTCCTAAGGCTGAAGATCTCAAAGCAGCTGGAGGGCTCTCCCCAGCTCCCAGCACAACAAAACCAGTGCAAACTGGGAGTGACCCACTGCACAGCCCTGGGCACTTTGTGCCATCCCTCTCTGCACTTTCTGAGCACAAAGGGCAAAAAAATGCATTCCCTGGAGTAAAATGATCCTTGGAGCTACTCTGAGCTGCTCCAAAGTGAGTTATTACAGGAATAATCATGGCTCCAGCTGTGACTGTGTAGCTGTGTAGCCAGGGTGAGCCTGACCTGCAGGATTCCAGCCTTTCCTCCTTTACAGGCATGGGAACACAAAGGGATTCCTGGCTGTTTCTACAACAGAGATAAAAATACTGCATCCTTAGAAAATCACAAAAAATACTTTATTAGAAAATCATAAAGTAACTAAGAGAACGGAAAAGGCATCAAATAATGCCTGAGATGCTGACTGTTGTTCCCTTCTCACAAAACAAAAACCAGGGAAAAGTTTGGATTGGAAGGGACTTTAAAGCCCATCCAGTCCCACCTGCCACTGTCCCAGGCTGCTCCAAACCTGCCCAGCCTGGCCTGGGCACTGCCAGGGATCCAGGGGCAGCCACAGCTGCTCTGGGCACTGCCAGGGATCCAGGGCTAGCCACAGCTGCTCTGGGCACTGCCAGGGATCCAGGGGCAGCCCCAGCTGCTCTGGGCACTGCCAGGGATCCAGGGGCAGCCACAGCTGCTCTGGGCACTGCCAGGGATCCAGGGGCAGCCCCAGCTGCTCTGGGCACTGCCAGGGATCCAGGGGCAGCCACAGCTTCTCTGGGCACTGCCAGGGATCCAGGGGCAGCCACAGCTTCTCTGGGCACTGCCAGGGCCTCAGCACCCTCCCAGGGCTCTACTCTTCTCTCAGTCCGGAGCGGATTCCCACCCCGCAGCTCTCTGCCCGCAGCCTACTCACGGCACTACCGGAGCAGGAAAGGCAAGAACAGCGCCAGGCACCGGGGCCGCCCCGCCGCAGGCCCCGCAGCCAGCGGCTCCCGCGGGGAAAGAGGGCCGGGTCCGAGCGCAGCGGGCCGAGGCCAGCAGGCCCCGGCTGGCCCCGGCTTTGGGACATCCCGGGGCCGTCCCGGGGCCGCCCCGGCCCCGCCGCCTCCCGCAGCCCCGCCGGGCCTCACCTGCAGCCGGGGGACCGCTCCGGCCGCGAACGGCTCCGGCGGGAACGCGGCGCCGCGACTCGAACGTTCCGCGCACGAATGTTCCGGCACGCCGCAGCTGATTTGTGGGGATTTGGCCCCAAAAGGGACACGGGGAGTGGGGCCGGGGCTCCGCGGGGCTGAGTGTGCCTGCAGCACACTCAGTGTCACCGCTGTCCTCGGATGGCATGGCGGGCGGGTGTGGCGTCATGGAGCTCCAGCTCTGCCCCGCCGGGCCCGGGGCCATGGGCCTCGTCTGTGGGATTTGGGGATTTGGGGACTTGGGCAGGGGACAGGCATGGCCTGGGCTCGGGGAATCTTCACACATGGGCATCCCGGGGGGGCACAGGGATCCCAGAGACGCACAGACACTGTGGGCACACACAGTCACCTTAGGGACACACACAGAGCCATCCTGGGGACACACAGCTGCCTTGGGGACACACACACAGCTATCTTGGGGACACACAGGCACCNTCCCACCGGAGCAGAGCTGCTGTGGCTGTGCCCAGCGGGCCGTGGAGCGGCACGGCCGGGGTGACCCCCGCCCACCCCCAGGTGTGTTTCCACCAGGGCCGGGGCTGGGAGCGGAAACGGGGCCGGGATCCCAGCGCTGGGGGAGAGCACCCAACGCTCCTGCACGGCTTCCTGCTCATGGCAGGGTTACCTGCTCGTGGCACGGCTCCCTGCTTATGGCACAGATCCCTGCTCGTGGCACAGCTCCCTGCTCGTGGCAGGGTTACCTGCTCGTGGCACGGCTCCCTGCTTATGGCACAGCTCCCTGCTCATGGCATGGCTCTCCATGGCAATCTCCCCATGGCAATCTCCCCATGGCAATCTCCCCACGGCACATCTCCCCATGGCAATCTCCCCATGGCAATCTCCCCACGGCACATCTCCCCATGGCAATCTCCCCATGGCAATCTCCCCACGGCACATCTCCCCATGGCAATCTCCCCATGGCCATCTCCCCACGGCACATCTCCCCATGGCAATCTCCCCATGGCAATCTCCCCACGGCACATCTCCCCATGGCAATCTCCCCATGGCAATCTCCCCACGGCACATCTCCCCATGGCAATCTCCCCATGGCAATCTCCCCACGGCACATCTCCCCATGGCAATCTCCCCATGGCAATCTCCCCACGGCACATCTCCCCATGGCAATCTCCCCATGGCAATCTCCCCACGGCACATCTCCCCATGGCAATCTCCCCATGGCAATCTCCCCACGGCACATCTCCCCATGGCAATCTCCCCATGGCAATCTCCCCACGGCACATCTCCCCATGGCAATCTCCCCATGGCAATCTCCCCACGGCACATCTCCCCATGGCAATCTCCCCATGGCAATCTCCCCACGGCACATCTCCCCATGGCAATCTCCCCATGGCAATCTCCCCACGGCACATCTCCCCATGGCAATCTCCCCATGGCAATCTCCCCACGGCACATCTCCCCATGGCANGCTCCCTGCTTATGGCACAGCTCCCGCTCCATGGCAATCTCTCCATGGCAATCTCCCCATAGCACATCTCCCCATGGCCATCTCCCCATAGCACATCTCCCCATGGCAATCTCCCCATGGCACATCTCCCCATGGCACATCTCCCCATGGCACATCTCCCCATGGCAATCTCCCCATGGCAATCTCTCCATGGCAATCTCCCCATGGCAATCTCCCCATGGCAATCTCCCCATGGCAATCTCTCCATGGCACATCTCCCCACGGCCCAGCTCCATTGCAGTTCCCCTCCCACAGCCCTTGCACAGCTCCCTCACACAGCTGGCTCCCCAGTGGAGGCACTGCCCGGCTCCCTCCCTGTTTCTCGGGGTTCCCTCCTCATTCCATGGCTCCAACCATTCATAACCTCCGTTCCCATTTCATATCTGCCCTTCCCCCTCCTCCCTGCTGCACCACTGCCCTCGCTCCCCTCCCTCCCCTCATCCCCACCAGCACACAGCTCCTCATCACACTCCTCCCTCCCCAGGGCACAGCTCCCTCCCCACTGCATCCCCATCTCCAATGTCCCCATGGCACAGATCCTCTGTGTCCTTTACTGTGGCACAGCCCTGTCCCCCTGTCCCCACTCCCTCTCCACTGCACATTTCTCCATCCCACAGCCCCTTCCCCAGTTCCTGCCTTCCCCAATTCCTCCCATCCCACAGCCCTTCCCCAGTTCCTCCCATCCCACANCCCCTCATCCCCACCAGCACACAGCTCCTCATCACACTCCTCCCTCCCCAGGGCACAGCTCCCTCCCCACTGCATCCCCATCTCCAATGTCCCCATGGCACAGATCCTCTGTGTCCTTTACTGTGGCACAGCCCTGTCCCCCTGTCCCCACTCCCTCTCCACTGCACATTTCTCCATCCCACAGCCCCTTCCCCAGTTCCTGCCTTCCCCAATTCCTCCCATCCCACAGCCCTTCCCCAGTTCCTCCCATCCCACAGCCCTTCCCCAGTTCTCCATCCCACAGCCCTTCCCCAGTTCTCCATCCCACAGCCCTTCCCCAGTTCCTGCCTTCCCCAGTTCTCCATCCCACAGCCCTTCCCCACTTCCTCCCATCCCACAGCCCTTCCCCAGTTCCTCCCATCCCACGCTGTGTCCCCACTCTGCAGCTCTCACCCCCTACCCATTTTACACCCCATTCACTCCCCCATCACCCCTGCCCCGTGCGGGGCTGCTGCAGGAGGCTCCCAACACTCCCAGCAGCTCTGGGTCGGCCCCAGTGCCAGCTGGTGCCACCTCCCTGCAGGTGTGCCCAGCACCCAGCCCGGCCCTGCCACCACCAGTGTCACTGTCCACACTCCCCCTGTGTCACCAGTCCCCCCGGTGCCCCGCAGGGATGAGCCCCTCCCCGGGGTGCGTGCCCGTGGGGGGCTCTCTGGTGCCCACACCCCCGTGATGGTGCAGGGACCGGCAGGGACAGCGTGCACGTGGTGGGGACGGAGCTGGGACATCCAAGGACGAGCCAGGAGCGGCCTCTCCCCGTGGGGGTGACAGGGCCGTGCTCCCCCCGAGGGTGGCAGGCGGCGGGGCCAGCTGGCCGGGATGTCACACACGGCAGATGTCACCCCCAGCCAGCCACCCTCTGCCGCTCCGGCCGCGGCACCTGGTGCCCACCGGCCATCTGGAGCCGGCCGCGTCCCCGGGGACGATGCCGAGCCGCGGGCACCGCCGCCCGGCCCGGGGCCGCTCCCCGGGGCCGCAGCGAGGGAGGGAAGGGGCTGCTCCCCGCCTGGCGGGGGAGGGCTCGGTCCAGATGTGCCCTCACAGCTGGGAGCGGAAGCCGAGACCCGCTTACAGCACAGCCCTGCCCACCCACGGACCCCCGGCCCCGGCTGCTGGCACGGTCCCCAGGACACCGAGCTGTCCCCGAGCTGCCACCGCGGCTTCTCGGCTCCCTCCCAGCCGGCTGTGAGCCCGCGCCGGCGGGAGGGTTTTGTGCCTGCCCTCCCCGCCTTGCTCAGCTCGGTGATTAATTATGGATCCAGCAGAACGCTTTTATTGCGCTGGAGTTTACTTGTGGCACATCCGTATTTATTAAAAAAAAAAAAAAAAGGGAAGTAATTACTGGGGTGGTGTAAACAGCACGAACACTGCGGGGCTGTGGGAATGCTCAGGGTGACGGTGAGTTCATCCTGGTGCTGTGGGGTGGGATGGGATGGGATGGGATGGGGGCACTGGCAGCTTCCACCGTGGTGCTGCTTGGACTTGCTGAGAATGCAGCACAGCAAGGTGGGAGCCTGTTCATCCCACTGACCCACCCCAAACCCATGGAAATGTATCCCTATCCCCATCCTGCCCCAGCGCAGGGAGGGACAGAGCCAGAGCAGTGCCGGGGTCCCCGTGGCTGCCCAGGGGGTGTTGTAAACAAGGGGCAGTGAAACGTTTGATCTCCATCCATCTGCTGGCCCCTAATCCTCACCGAGGCCCTGGTGCCTCATCACTTCCCAGCCTCCCTAAGCTGCTCCCCGCCAGGCAGCCCAAGGTCACCAGGGGCTGCTGGCCCTGTCCCCCGCCACACCCACGTGGCATCGGCACCACCGCGAGGCTGCCAGGGCCGCCAGGGCCCTGTGGTGGCAGAAAGCAGATCAAGTGTCCCCGGTTTGGGGTTTAACCCTGTGCTGCTGCTCCCGTGGCAGGGCAGCGTCTCCCTGTGTGTTCCCCCGTGTTTCAGAGATCCCCCCTTGCCCGCATCCCTCCCGGCTCGAGCATCCCGAGCTGCTGCAGGCGCTGCCACACCCGGCTCTGTCCCCAGGGGCCTGCAGGGGACACGATTGCCATGGGGACTCCCCGGGGACCGGAGCAGCTCGGAGTGAAGTGGAGCCATGAGTGGCTCCTGCGTCACGTGGCGAGGATAAGTGCAAAATGGCCCTATTATGATAATTGCCCGGAATTATGATTGATGGAGATTAGCTGCTTATTTGAGGAAATGGCAGGCGCACGTGTGACACGGGCAGGCCGGGGACAGCCACCGGGGCACGGGGGCACGGGGCACGGCAGGATGACTCTCATGGCACAGAGAGTCACTGCCATCCCAGGAGCTGCCACATCCCCGGGCTGGGATGTGCCACCACCCGGGGACAGCCGGTGAAGTGTGGCAGGAGGATGGGATGGGGCAGTGTGACCCACTCACACCCCATCCTGCCCGTGGAGGGCTCCTGGCTCCTCCTGCCAACTCATTAAGGACATCCCTGATTAGGGGCAAGGTTAACCGGGGATGGGCACTGCTCTCTGTGTGCTCCTGGTGCCTGCCCCAGCACCCCTGTGCCTCCTGGTGAATGTGGCTCCCAGTAAATGATTTATTTTGGGAGAAACTGAGCAGGAACTGTTCCCTGTCTCCTGCCTGGCGATTCCCACCCCATTCCCTTGGCCTTAGGGGCCCTCTGAAGGCATTGGCACCAGGAGAACCCACACTACAGCGGAGGCACAAGCCACGTACCCACTTCTGCCTTCAAAAGGACACTCAAACCAGGAGCTTTGGGAAGAAGAGCTGGAAAAGCAGGGTTGGCTGCTACGCTGATGGCCGGCCAGGATGGAGTCATGGCACGGCTGAACCGCCGGGGCCAGGATTTTGGCACGAGTTGGGGACGCTCTGTTGCACGAGGCTGAGACGGCCGTGCCAGGCGGTGCACGGCCAGAGGGCACCCCAAAACCCCCACCCATCGCCACAAGTCCCTCCTCCGCTCTCCCCTTCCCAATTTCCCGGGCCCCCCTGTGCAGCAGACGGATGCTGGGTAAGAGGTGTGTCTGTGGGAGCCGTCCTCGCCGCGCAGCGTCGCCGGTCTGCGGCGGCGCTCGCCAGCCCTGCCACGGCTTTCCCGCCCGGGCTGGGGGCACAGCCTGGGGGCACAGCCTGGGGCACACGGGGCTGAGCCTCTGCACGCGATGCCAGCACCGGGGATGGGCTCCGGAGCCCGCGCCCGGGGACGAGGACATCGCCCAGCTGGCCTTGGCGAAGGGAAGGGGTCCCTGGTGGGTTCCCGCCACCGGGCACGGCGAAGCCAACTCCTTTCTCTGCCCTCTCCCCTTCTCCTCCCCCCGTTTGGCGTTTGGCAGCGGAGCCGTGGCGGCGGCCGGGGCGCGCGGTGCCGGGGAAGGGCTGCCAAGCCCCGGCAGCCCCCCGCGGCCCCCGGCCCCCTGTGCCAAGGCTGGTGGCTGGCAGAAGGGCTGCCCGCGCCTGGCAGGGCTCCGTCAGCTGCGGGAGGATCCCCGTGCCGCGCTCGCTGCCAATTTCCCTGCGAGCTGGCACCGCAGGCGGCTCCGGAGGCACCGGCAGAGAAGGCTGGGGAGGACGGATTGTGAAAGGGAGAGAGGGAAAAAAAAAAAATAATGGACACATGCCATCGCTGGAGCGGCGAGGCTGCCAAAACGCCAGCAGGCAGCGGGGGCCAAAGCCCAGCGGCGGCGGAGAGGAGGGTCTGGCAGCGCGTCCCGGCGCGGCACATGGAGCACGGGCAGCGAGGAGGAGGCACGGCGTGGCCAGGCAGGACGGGCGGCAGCCGGAGAGGACAGAGGTATTTGCCTTCGTTGCTCAGGGTGTGCGTGTGCGTGCATGTGTCTGTGCCAGGCTCCGCGTCCCGGCCCTGCCCATCCCTCGTCTCCCGCCTGGCCTGTCCCACAGCCCTTCCCTGCCCGCAGCGCTGCCTGGCACGGGCAGTCACGGGCTCCAGGTGCCGGCCGGGCTCGCCCTGGGGCTGCACGGAGGCTCTGCCGCATGCGGGGCCGGCGAGCGAGGTTGTGGCTTTGTCTGGTCGGGCTTTGTCTGCCGGCGGCAGAGGGGCCGGGGCCGGCGGGGCTGCGGGAAGGGAGGTGCGAGCCAAAGTCCTGCCGCCAGCAGCGCTGGCACATGGGAAACGCGCCCTGCTCCCAGCCCGGGGATGCCCCGGGGCACAGCCTGGTGGCTGGGTGAGAAGGAGAGAGGGAGGGTGGGCAGAGACACCCCGCATCCATCACCATGCTGGGGAGGAGGAGGAGGAGGGAAGGGCAGGACTGCAGGACACCGGGAAGCTCGTGGTCCCGTGGCCATGACTCGCACGATGCCGAGGTCGTGACCATGGGGTGCTGGGTGAAGGAAATGGGGGGTGAGTGGGTGTTTGTGTGGGGCTGGGAGTGTGGGGAGCCCTGGGGAGGGGCTGGAGGGTGCAGGGCAGAGAGCTGGTGCTGCTGTGTGCCCTCCTGCCTGCCCGGGGTGCCGGAGCCATTGCCAAGCCAGGAACAGCGTGGCATCAGCGCTCCACTGGCTCTGTGTGAAGTGGCTGCAAAAGGGTCCCCAGGCACCAAACCTGGCCCGTGCCAGGAGGGAAGGAGCTGGCACTGAAGGGAAATAGGGATGCTGGCAATCCCAAATCTTACAGCACCCCGATTCCTGCTGCTCTGCACCCTGCCTGTGCCCACCAGCACCCCTGTGCCCAGGGATGTCCACTCTGCACCAGTCCCAGCAGGACAAACCTCCCTCAGCGCCCATCACCTGCAGGAGCCAGGGCAGGGATCCCAGCATCCAGCTTTGAGGGCATCAGCTTCTCCCTGGGAGTGATGTGGCAAGAGATGTCCCATCCCATCCCATCCCATCCCATCCCATCCCATCCCAATGCTGGGCTGATCACCTGGCCACTCAGCTCTGAGCTGGAGGAGCAGCTCTGCCCATTCCTGCACTGGATATCAGGATGAAACAGTGGCCCACTGCAGCCTGGTCCCCAGAGTGCCCAGGGAAGGATTCTCCACCTGGGTGGCACCACCCCAGCCCTTCCAGCTCCCGTCATTCCCCAGAGGACAGAGCCCCACGCCCGCCCCGCGCTGCCCAGTGCGGGGCCAAGAGGGCAGGAACGCTCCCGTGTCACGGGATGATCCCCCCCATCTCCCCCTCTCCCTCGTTTTCCTCCGTATTTCACAGTTCCTGCTTCCTGCACAAGGCAGGGGTCTCCAGGGACTCCAGCCAGATGTTCTCTGCAGCACACCACATTGCTTTCCTAATGAAATATTCATGGAGCCTCTCCGCCTCTTGCCATGAAAGCCTTCTGCAGCTCCCAGCCATGGAAACGCTGCGCAGGCAGCATTCCTGCAAAGCTCCCGGCCCCCTGCTTCCCGCTCGTCTCCTCCACCTTCCTCTTCCTCCTCCCACCAGCCGTGCCGGAGCGGGGGCTTTGTCCCCTGTCGCCCTGCAGGTGAGGCAACACCAAGGGCACAGCCAGAGCCACGGGCGGGGACACGGCTGTCCCCACAGGGCTGTCGCCCACCCCGAGATGGCTGGGAGAAGGGGGCAGGTGGATGCAGACCCCGGCATGGGACACGGGGGGGGTCTCACCAGTCCCCGGCCCATCCCGGCTCCCGGTGCTCCCGGTGCCCCCGGTGCCCCCGGTGCTCCCGATGTCCCCGGTGCTCCCGGTGCTCCCGGTGCTCCCCGCTCCCGCCGGCTCCCAGCCAGCCCGCGGCATTAGCGATGCTGTGCACTATAATCCAATTAGGTTGTTTATGCAAACAATCACGTTTTATGTTTTGGTAAAAAGCTTAAATAACCTTAATCAAAGGGAAAGACCTGAAACTGTCGCTGGCAGGGGCTGCGGGTTGCTGGGTGGTGGCAGGACCCCGTGCCAGGCTGGTGACACCCTGCCTGGCTGGTGACACTCTGCCTGGCTGGTGACACCCTGCCTGGCTGGTGACACCCTGCCTGGCTGGTGACACTCTGCCTGGCTGGTGACACCCTGCCTGGCTGGTGACACCCTGCCTGGCTGGTGACACTCTGCCTGGCTGGTGACACT
>VYZP01003105.1:53714-64764 GCA_013400635.1 Hypocryptadius cinnamomeus
AGCGCGCTGGGTTCCGGCAGAGCCCCGGGGCTGCTCGGGACGCGGTGCCCGGGGCGCAGAGCCCATCCCCGTCAGGGCCCGGCTGCTCGTCCCCGCGGCTGCCGACGGCCGCTGCTCTCCCCTCTCCCCCTCCTCTCTCTCCCTTTCTGAAAATTGATAATTAACCTTTTGTCCGTGGGGCTGTTGTGTTTATTTGGCGCAGGCGGCTGCAGGGCGCTGATATGGAAATCGCAGCCGGCAGCCAGCTCCCGTCCCCCCGCAATCTGCAGCCGCGCACAGCCGCTGGGCAGAGATAAGCAGGTGCTTATTCACAGCCCCGCAGCTGCCGCCGAGGGCAGCCCTACCTGATCACTCCAATCTCAGTGAAAAACTACTTGAGGTTGGGCTCCCGCGATGGAGAGAGGCGATAGGGACGCGCCAGACAGCTCCCCCGGCTCCCGCTTCGCCTCCCCGCGCCGCCTGCCTCCCTCTGCCCGCGTCCTCTCCGCTCCCTCCGTCTCCCTGCTCTGTCTTCCCTCTTATCTCCCTCTCCACATCCCTTTGATTTCTTTTTTTTTCTTTTTTTTTTTTCCTTAAAGAATTTGTCTTTGTGTTCCCTGTGAACTCTCGGCAGCTCCCATCTCCCTGCCTTGGCCATCGCTCTCCTTCCCATTCCCGGCTCCCGCCTTTGCTCCTGCATCCCCATTTCCCTGGGCTGGAGGAGGCAGATTTAAGCCCCGTCCCAAGCCCAGGCTGGGCCGTGCCCCCGTCCCAGCCCCTTTTGGGAGGCGATGGTCTCGGTTTGGTGCCGGCAGCTGCCGCCGATGTTTTGCTCACCGGTTGTTGCTGCCGCTTCCTTTCCACCCTTGTTCCCCCACCCGTCGCTTTCAAATGGAGAGGGGAAGGCAGTGGGGCACTGCAGGTGGTGGGGCACATGAGCACGGGGCACTTCCAGCACTGGGGCAGCGTGCCATGCCATCCTGTGCCATGCCATGGCGTGTCCCGCCGAGCACAGGGCTGGCACAGCCCCCGCTACGTGTGAAGGTGGCAACACCTCGGCCGCTCCCCGGGGCTTCCTGCCCTCGTTCCCCCAGCTCGCTGTGAGTGCGGGGGCGGTGGGAGCCCGTCCTGCTTCTCCCTGAGCAGGGGGAAGTTCCTGCCGGGCAGCAAGAGCCGCTCTGACTCAGAGAGAAACCGGCCGGGAGCGCCGGGAGCGTGGGCGGGAGGGGTCACCTGTGACGGGGCAGACCCCGGACCCCGCGGTTCCCCCTGCCGGGGCGGGCCCTCCACCCCCAGCGGTTCCTCTCCGCGTTAGGAGAGCTCAGATGTTTCCCCTCACCGAGCCAGACCCCGGGGGTTCCCCTCCCTCGGTGAGTCAGAGCTCTGGATCCCAGGGGTTCCCCCTCCACCGAGCCAGACCCCGGGACCCCGGGGGTTCCCTGCAGCTGGGGCAGAGCTCGGGGGTCTCCCCTGCTGGGGCATTCCCCGGCAGCTGCCCGGGCAGGTGCTCTCTGCTTCCTGGCGGAGAAAACCTTCCCGCGCGGGTGACATGGGGACACGGGGCCGCAGCTGGGAGGGATTTTCCTGGCCGGCCCTGAAACCCTCTTGTTTTGACTCGCTGCCCTGGGACACTCCCCAGAAGTTGCCACTCTCCGTGTCCCATGGTGAGCCCGGCCCTGGCCAAGGGGCAGCTTGGCAAAACCCCGAGGATGACAGAGCGCCCACCTGGGCTGCCCAGGAAGAAAAGGGGAAGAGGCCAAAGCCTGAAACACAGCTGGAAACCCTGCCAGAACCTCTGCCAGCCTTCAGCCCACACTCAGGCTGCTGTGCCTGTGCTGGTGGGGCACGGGCACCTCCAGGGTGGGTAGAATGGAGCTGGGGTGCTCCAGCATTGCTGGGATGCAGGATGTGAGGCCGGGGTGGAACTGTGCTGGGACAGCTGTGACATCTCCCCCCAAACACACAGTCCTGGAAGGGTCAGGCTGTGCTTTGTAGCTTGTGGCCCTTTCTCCAGCACATCAGCCCCGTGCTGGGGCTTTCCCTCATGTCCCTGCAGCACTCAGACTGTGCTCGATGTCCCCTGGGGCTCGGGGCTGCACCCAGAGGGCAGAGACCCTGACACCCCGCTTTGCCCCCACAGCACAGCACAGCACAGCACCCCCACACCTTCCTCCCCACTTCCACCCATCCCTTCCTGGCCCCCCCGAGCCCTGGGTGGGGGCACAAAGCGGGGAGCCCCGGGTACCATCTGCAGGAGCCCAGGTGGCCGCCGAGACACGCCATCTGCTCAGCCACCTTCGGGGACCGTGCAGGCGCTGCTGTATTTTTAGGACACGTTTCCTCCCTCCCACCTGCAGCCCAGAGCTGCCTTTCGGGTTTCTAACAAGTTGTTTCTCTCCGGCTGGCAGCTCTTGGGGAGCCCAAACGCTGAGGGGCCTGGCCGGGGGTGCAGGGATGGGCTGCACTGCGGGGTCACCCCAAGTGCTGAGAAGGTCGGGACGATGCTGCAGCTGCAGATCAGGGCAGCAGCAGCAGCAGCAGCCGTGGGAAAACCTCATCCCGTGGGTGACCCCAGGCAAAGGGGCTGCAGCAAGGGGGGGTGAGCCCCCTGTTTGTGCCAGGCTGCAAATGGACAACCGTGCCATGCCGGTTGTGCCGTGCCCCTGTGCACGGGGCTGCCCGTGCCAAGGTGCACCAGGACAGCTGTGCCATGCTGTGCCATGCTGTGCCATGCTGTGCCATGTCAGTCCTGCCGTGCCCGTCCTGCCGTGCCACGCTGCGCCAGCCCCTCGCAGTGAGGAAGTGAGGCCGGCGCGAAGGGGAAGTTGTTGGAAAGTCAGACCGGAATGGCTGATAGGGAAGGCAGAGCTGGGCTTGGTCACAGATGGTTCCTGTTGGGGAAGGACACGGGCGCAGCTGCCCGGCCACCCCCACCCGCCGCATTATCACTGCCCGGCAGCTGTTCACCTTCCCCTCGCCATGGGACACGGCTCCGCTGCCGCCGCGGCCCCGGCCGTCACATGAGCGGCCCCGGCGGCCGGGCAGGCGCCGAGCGGGCAGGACACCCCGCGCCCCTCCGGAGCTCGGCATCCCCAGCCCCGGCACAGCTCCTGCCCGCACGTGGGGCAGGGCTGGCGCCACCAGCCTCAGTGGGGCTCGCAGGCTTAGGGTGCTGCCACCATCCCCTCGGGACTCCTGAGAGAGGACAGAGACCCCTCTTGGGCCAGGGCACCACGCGGGACCAGCCAAGGTGAGAGGCGGTGGCGGGAGGGAGGTGGCCGTGGCGGTGCCATGTGCCGTGGCACGGGTGACTCACCCCAGTGCCAAACGCAGCCTTGGGCAGGCAGGTGCTCCCCGAGGGTGGCACGTGGCTGGCACCAGTCGGTGCATCTCCTTGGGGACCAGCCAGTGGGAATGGGGAGCTGGGACATGGCCAAGCCCATGGCAAAGGCACCATGGGGCTCCATGGGCTCGCTGTCATGGGGACCCGTTGGGAGCCTGCTCTGCGATGAAACCTTTCCATAACGAGTAATCAGCCCTGAGGATGTTTTATTTCCAGCATTTCAACCCTGGGTTTGCTGGGTGTCTGTGCTCATTCTGGGATCAGAAGCTCACATCCCACCCCACGGGCTCTCCAGGTGCTGCTGCTGCTGGTTTGCAGCGCGGAGGCTCCGCGGGGATGGAGCATCGCACATCCCTGTGCTGCAGCATCCCCAGGTGCTGAGGCCAAGGGGCTGTGGCAGCTCTGGGGGGCTCGGGGGCTCTGCTGGGCCTGTGCCCGGCACGGGCAGGAAAGCGGAGCCGGCTGAGTCACCGGTGTGAACAATGCTGGCCCCGTGCCTCGCTTCCCCTCACTCCCCACCCCGCTGCCCCGGCATCGCAGCCCCCTGCCCACCCCTGGCACCTGCCCGTGGGACACAGCTGGGACAGCACAAGGGCAGGGTTTGGGTGCACCCTGGGTGCTGCACCTGTTGTGCCAGTCCACCATGGGTGGGGGAGCCGTGCTGGGGTCCCCGTGCCCAGAGCTGGAGCACGGCAGGCAGGGCACGCTCCGATAAGGCGCCGGGATGAGGCGCGGGGCTCGGCGGGCACCGCGCTCCGGAAGGCTGCAGCCAGGGAGCCGTGCAGATTGCTGCGGGCTCGCCGAGCTGCCCGTTAGGCTTTTGGCAGGAGAAATGTTTATTTTGTTGGCCAAATATCTCTGCAAACTTCCTGATTTCCTTGTGGCCGGTGAGGCAGCGATAGGGCTGGCGAGGCCGTTGCCGGCCCCACTCTCCGGCTTCGGCACCGAGAGCTGTTATCTCTGATGCACAGCGGGCAGGGAAGAGGTGGAGAAAGGGAAATGAAATACAACAGAGGTGGCACATTTTTTGTTCTTGATAACAAGCCCTGCTTTTAGCCTGGGAACTTGGAAACGATGCAGGTGGCCAGAGAGAGCCGCAACGTCCTCTGTTGCCGTGGCGCATCTGCACCTCGTAACAAACCCCAGACCTCACCCGGCACGAGCCCGTGGCTCCCCGTGGCATGGCCTGGCACAGCACAGATCAGCGCTGGCCTCCGCACAGCCAGAGCCCCAGGCTGGAGGATTTTGGCCCTGGGAAGGTTCTGAAAGCAGCCCCAGGGCTCGGATGTCCGTCCGAGCCGCGTGCTGGAGTGAAGGCAGGCTCACACCACCTCCTGCTAGCTCCCATTGATTTTTGCAGGGATTCGAGGTGCTGGAAGTGCAATGCCTGCTAATTAAATTCCCATTGTTATTGGGGAAGATGCAGGCAGTGCAGCCTGTGGGATGGGGAGGGCTGGGAAGGAGCTGGTCCCCAAGGTTAGAGTGGGAGAAGGGGAATGTGAATCTGTTGTGAACCCAAGGGCATCTCAGGGGATTTTGTTCAGCATCTCCCAGTGAATTCCTGCTGGGCAAGGATGAGGCTGGCAGGACTTGCCACTGAGTGCTGCTCCCATGGAGGTGCCAGCAGCATCTCCATGCACCCCAAAACACCAGCTCCTGGAGTCAGGGCAGCACGTGGTCACCTTTGCTTTGCAATTAAAACACTTCCCAGGCTCTCCATGGCAAAGAAAAGCTGGAAACTTGGCCCCTGGCAGCCCCAAAATCTGGAAGCACCCAGAGGAGTGGTGGTGTGTCCTAAAGTCTCCCATTTTTTAAGGCAAGCTGGTGATTTTCCAGAGCCAGCAGTGCAGGGTGAGGGGGATGATAAGCAGTAGGGGGTGGTTTCCCTTTGCGTGCCACGAAGCAGGAACGAATCTGTTAGCAAGGAAAACAGGATTTTAATTTTCTTTTTCTTTTTATGGGAGATGCACTTTTTTCCTTTTCTATGTGGAAGTTGTGGGAAAGCCACAAAGCCACTGGATCTGCTTCAGCAGCCGGTGGGGCTGCTCCTTCCAGCCCGATGGCTGCAGGATGGGTGAGCCCAGGTCTGGGGACCCCCAGGAGCGGTCACGGAGGGAAGCCAGGCACAAACGAAGCCCCTTTCCTGGGAAAGGCTGGCGCACGGCACTTCCTGCCGAGCAGATGTCCCCGGGCGGATGCAGCTGCGGAGGGCGATAGCCGGCGGGCAGGCGAGCAGCGTCTTCCCTGGCCGCTGGCTCCCCACCAGCCCCTTATCTCCCTGCTGCATTCCCCGATGGATTAACGTGCAGGAAAATCCAGCGCCAGGGCTCCTGCTGCAAGCCAAATGCCAAGGGGAGAGCGCCGGAGGCAGCAGCCTGGCTCCCGGTGCTCGGTGCTGGCACAGGGATGGATTTGGGCACCGAGATTTGGGCACCGAGATTTGGGCACTGAGATTTGGGCACTGAGATTTGGGCACCGAGGTTTGGGCACTGAGATTTGGGCACTGAGATTTGGGCACTGAGATTTGGGCACTGAGATTTGGGCCACCACATTCACGCTTGCAGCCTGGATGGTGGGACCATCCACGGCCACACCGACCCCTCCCAGCCCAGCAGCCCCCCGTCCCTGCAGGGGTTCTCCAAGCAAATGAGGATTGGAGACCCCACAGCCGTGTAGGGCTTTGCACCACTGCAGCTCGTGGGCACTCGGCCACACGTTGTCACCAAGCTCTGCTTGTAGGGCACCGCTGGCAGTGCCACATCTGGCAGGGACTCAGAGAGGCACCAGGGATGCTCTGCTCCCCGAGAGGGAACGGATTGAGATTGAGAAACCCAGACGGACAGACAGACCCGCTGGGGGTGACACAGGAAGCCTGTGGCACGCCAGGGCTGAGCACGGCACGGCTCGGTGCCCTCGGTGCCTGCAGACACCGTCAGCCCCGTGGGAGCGGGCGGGGGCAGGACCCGGCACGGCACGGGAGGGACACCGGCCCGGCGAGGGGCAAGGTGTGATAAACCAGCACCGTGGGCTGTTTCAAAAGGCCTGAGGTTTGTGGAGAAGGGATGCAGCCGGAATAGCAATCAGAAGCGCCGGGGCTGAGCCGGAGCTCGGGGAGAGCCGGGAGAAGGGGAGTGCACGGGGCCAGCACCGCGTCACACCGATGGCTGGGCACCCACGAGGTGTGAAAAGCGTCCCCGCCACCGTGGTGGCTGCAGAGGCAAGAGGGGGCATCTAAGGGTGCCCTGGTGGCACTGTGAGCCCAGCACCCACTGCGTCGCCCTGCCCGTGTGCACGGCCCCGACAGCGGGCAGGGGTCAGGTGCGGGGGCAGGTACGGGTGGCACGTGGTGGTGACCATTTCCCGTGAGCTTTTGGTACCAGCTGCCTCCATCTGCCCTCAGCGAGCTCTTCATCTCCTGGCACACACCACGCCAAGGCCTCAGTGCTCCCCTTCCCCCCCAGGCTGTGCCTCGGGGTGTCCCTTCCCCTGGGACAGGTCCTTGGCACCCTCCAGAGCCTCTGTGCAGCCTCTCCGTGTGCACACCCAGCAGGGCTGGAGGGCATGACCCACGAGCACAGCTGCTGGGGGATGGTGGCACCCTCCCGTGGGGCTGGGACACCTGTGGGGTGGGCAGGCACGGATGGGCACCGGGCAGGACGCTCGGCAGTGGGAGATGCCCCCTCCCCACAACAAAGGCAGCGTGGATCACCACAACGTGTGTGGTTCATCCCCGCCCCGGGCTCGCCGCGCCATCAGTCAGCGCCAGCGTGACCGGCGCCGAGTCGGGACAGGAGCTTCCACCCTCTGCCACGGGTGGGAACGCACTGGGGCCCCATCCTGCCCCGGTTCCAGATTTGCCGGGGGAAGGATTGCCAGCCCGGGGCTGGGATGGATCCTGCTATCGGGCTCCAGCTTATCTCCGCTCCAGCCGTTAATTTCCCACCGCAGCGGAGCGGGGCCGCCGGCCCTGCCGGCCGGGGCTGGTCCCATCGCCTGTCCCCAGGCACCCGGGGAGCCCCGGCAGCGCAGACCCCAGGGAGCTGAGGGATGCGGGGATGTTTTCCCGTAGGAATGCCAGACCCTCCTTTATCCCACCCACGGGACCCAGGAGTCTGGTGTATGGGTGGCCATGGAGCTCACAGCAGCCCCGGGCTGGGAGCGGGTTTGGGGCAGGAAAGGGTTAACCCGGGGAAGTTTGCTCACTCTCAGCAATGATTTAAACCAGACAGAAAGGTTCTGTCATCCATCACGCTAACAGCCAGATCATTGTGTTTTAAAGTGTCTGTAATTGCAGCAATACAGAGACCGGGAGAGAGATAAAGGCTGGGAAGATGCAAATGCCGAGGGAAGCACCAGCCCCTGGCACCCAGCGGGGAGAGACCTGGGGACAGCCCTGGGGACAGCCGGGGGCGGCCAGGCGTCCTCCTGCACGGCGATGGCACGGGGTGGGCGATGGGGTGTCGTTGGGGTGGTGGGGGCATCCATAAAACGGCACAAGGGCACAAACCCAGTGGCAGGGATGGGTAGGGAAGGGTCTGAATGGGTGCTGGACTCCAAATATTGCCTAAAAATTACGTTTATCTTCCTCATTACCCCTGCATTGGTACAAAGTGGCTCTTCTTTCCGTTTTCTTCGGAATCCAGGGGATCCCAGGGGTACAAAGGAGGGTGAGGACCCCAAAGCCTGGAGGAGGTGGCCACGGCCACGGCCACGGGTGCCCGGCTTTGTCCCAGCATCCCGGGCCACGTGCAAATGCGCCGGTGGGGAATTTAACATTCAGCCAAACCCCGCCGAATGAAGCCAGCTAACACAAATGTTTATTTTCACAGTAGTGAATTATGACTTCAATAGACCAAAATTACAGGCTGCGTGCGTGGAATAGGAACGCAGCAGCCCCTGCCACCCAAATGCCACTGCAGGGGAGGGGGATGTGGTGGCTCTGTCCCCCTGCTGTCCTGCGGGGTGACGGTGCCACCTGCCCTCCCCACAGTGCTTGAGTGGCTCCTGGGGCACGAGGTGCCAGGGCAGGGGGTGTTTGATGGCGTCCTTCAGCTGCACCCCAAATCAAGGAGAGGTGGGGACAGTTCCCGGCGGGTCCCTGTGACGTGCTGGTGGCAGGAGGCTGGCAGCTCATGGCACGGCACCAGCTGGGCACTCACAGGAGGGTTTTGTGGTGTGGCCCAGGTCTGCACTTGGCCGTGTGACACAGGTGGCCGGGCTGAGAGCCTGGTCACCCCATGGGCAGGTCCCTGCTCTCCCGGTGAGTGCCTGATCCCGAAGGAGCCCTGTGCTGGCAGCCCAGAACTCTGGGAACGCTCTTAGGCTGCTCCCCTGGTGCTGGGGGTCCACAACACCTCCACCTGTGCTGGGAACCACATGTCCAAGTGCCTGTGTCCCCAAGCACACATGGTGCTGGCATTTGCATGTGCCAGCGGTGCCACCCATGCGAGGCTGGGTGTGGCGAGGCGGGAGTGCAGCTGTGCAGGGTGGAATTCCCTGTGTGCTCCTGTGCCAGGGTGGCCCTGGCACGGGGACAGCACAGCCTGGAGAACCACAGACCCCTGACAGCCCCCTGGGAGCCCCCTGGGAGCCACCTGGGAGCCCTCTGGGAGCAAGGGATGACAAACTGGAGCTGAGGCTGGAAGGGCTGGGTCAGGGTTCTGCAGCACCTGCTGCTGTGACCCCATCAGTGGGGGGAGCTGGGCTGTGCAGTGACCTTGCAGTGGTCATTTGGGGACCCTGTGGTGGCCCCAGAGTGGCCAAGTGATGGCCATTTAGTGGCCGTAGAATGGTCACTCAGTGGCCTTGTGATGATCATTTACTACCTATAGGAAGGTCACTCAGTGGCCATGGTGCCACTCATGGTTGGCATTTGCTGGCCATGCAGTGGCCACACACAGGCCCTGCAATGACCATTTACTGGCCACACAGAGGCCATGCAGTGACCATTTACTGGCCATGCAGTGGTCACACAGAGGCCATGCAATGACCATTTACTGGCCATGCAGAAGCCATGCAATGATCCTTTACTGGCCATGCAGTGGCCACACAGAGGCCATGCAAAGACCCTTTACTGGCCATGCAGAGGCCATGCAATGACCATTTACTGGCCACACAGAGGTCATGCAGTGACCATTTACTGGCCATGCAGTGGTCACACAGAGGCCATGCAATGACCATTTACTGGCCATGTAATGACCCTTTACTGGTCATGCAGTGGTCACACACAGGCCATGCAATGACCATTTACTGGCCATGCAATGACCATTTACTGGCCACACAGAGGCCATGCAATGACCCTTTACTGGCCATGCAGAGGCTGTGCAATGACCCTTTACTGGCCACACAGAGGCCATGCAATGACCATTTATAGGCCATGCAGTGGTCACACACAGGCCATGCAATGACATTGTCCATGTCCACGCAGCACTTGTGCAGTGGCCGTGCCAGGGCCGTGCAGAGCCCTCACAGTGCCCACACAGTGTCTGTGCCTCAGGGCCACCCTCTGGCTGTCCAGTGGCCACGCAGCTGTTGTGTGCCACCCAACCCCGGCTGTGCAGCAGCCGTGCCGTGCCGTGCCGTGCCGCTCCGGGTGACTCCGCCCGGCAGAGCTGCCGCTCTCCCAATCCCTGGGAAGCGGGCGAGGATGAGTAATGCACCGGCACAGGGCAGTCGCAGAGGGAAGCAGCTGCCAGGCACAGTAATTACACACAGAGGCAGGGCTGGGCTCGCAGGGAAATTCGCAGGGAAATTCGCAGGGGTTGTGTTCCCGGTGCACGTTGTAGTAGGACTTGGGGAGGGAAAATTTGAATGCTGTCCCCCAGTTGGCACGGGGCACGCGGGAAGGGTGTGCCAGGCAGCCAGATGTGCACCGCTGTCGAGGAGGGTCCCACTGGCATTCCCAGCACGCAGCTGCCCTTGGAGCCCCACCGAGGCCCAGCAGGGTGGGGGGCACTCCAAGGCCAGGCTGGGATGGGCATGTGGGACTCTGAGGGCTGTGCCCGTGGTCTTGTGGCTGTTCCAGTGCAACCCCAGCCCTTGGGCCCCTGGAGAAGGAAGCTGAGTAAGCACAGCTCCACCTCCCCGCAGCCCCCCAGCCCCTTGCAGACACCCCCACCCTGCTCCACCCCCTTGACTCTTCCCATGGCCCCAGACAAGTCGTGGCCCTTTCCCTTGCAGTCCCTCCACCTTCCCCAAAACAACTCCCAGCTCCTTGCAGCTCCCCAAAACGTGTTACCCTGCCCCCATGCAGCCCCCCACTCTCAGTTTTGCAACCCCCTATCTTTAGCATTCCCAACTCTGGCGATTTTGCAACCCCAAATCCCTGCAGCCTCCAAGCCCCGTACACCGGCGTGCACGGCCTTCCAGTCCCCATAGTGTCACCATGTCCCATGCACCCCTGCAGCCCTGGGCAGCCCCATGGCCCTCCCAGACCGCGGGTATCCCGCGGCCCCGTGTGCCACTCAGTCCCCCGGTGCCGAGCAGCCCCTCGGTTCCGTGCAGAACCCCCGGTGCCGCCCAGCCCCATATCCCAGTCCATCCCATCCTGTTCCCATGTCGATGCCGCCTGCTCACATTCCCTGTCCGTGTCCATCCCATCCTGTTCCCGTCCCAATGCCGCACATTCCCATTCCTGTTCCCATTCCCATTCCCGTTCCCGTTCCCATTCCCGGTCCATCCCCTCCCATTCCCGTTCCCGTTCCCATTCCCATTCCCATTCCCATTCCC
>VYZP01003105.1:64884-85295 GCA_013400635.1 Hypocryptadius cinnamomeus
CGCTCCGCCAGCGCCGGCCTTAAGCGGACCGGGGCCGCCGCCGCCGGGGGCCGCTGCCGGCTCTGCCCGCTCCTGCCGGCCCCGCCGGCCCCTGCCTTGGGACTTACCTCACGCCTCCGCCGCACCTCAGGACGGTAAGTGCCGTCCGCCAACCGGGACGGGGACGGGGAGGCTGCCGGTGCCCGCGGAGGCTCCCGTGAAAGCGAGGCTTGGAATTCTCCCGGTGTTAGGGGGATGCTCTCGGCGCGCGGGGAAATCGGAGGCTCCCGGTGCCCGGAGAGGCTCGTAGGGCAGAAGAGCTGTGGGTTCTACCGGTGCCCGGAGGATGCTCCCGGTGCGTCGGGAAATCGGAGAATCCGTGCCCGGGGAGGCTTCCGTGGAAAAGGGGCTGGGAATGCTCCTGGTGCTCGGGGGGTGCTCCCGGCGCGAAGGAGCCGGGGAGGCTCCCGGTGCCGGGGGACGCTCCTGTTGTGCAGGAGTCCGAGATGCTCTCGGTACCCGGGGGAAGCTCCGGTGTCGGGGAAGCTGCCGGTGCGCAGGGCAGTAAGAGGCTCCCGGTGCCCGGGGAACGCTCCCGGTGCCCGGAGGATGCTCCCGGAGCCGGGGCAGCTGCCGGTGCGCAGGGGACGGGGATGCTCCTGGTGCCCGAGCCAGCGCGGTCCCCGCCGCGGCGGCGGAGCGGGGCAGGGCGAGCGGGGCACAGCCGGGGGGAGCGGGCGCAGCGCTCGGAGCGGCTCCGCGGCGGAGGCAGCCCCGGAGCGGGATCGCCGCGCCCCCGGGCCCCGCTGCCACGCACCGCGGGGGCGGCGGGGCGCAGACCCCTCTTCCCTGCGCTACCGGGGCGCTTCCTGCTCTCCCCTCCGTGTCCCCCGCCGCCGTTTCCCGAGCGCCGGGGCGGCGTGGGGCGGCACAGCGTCCCCGGGAACCCACGCGAGTTTGTGCCCACCCCCCAGCAGACCCCCCCCGGTTGCGGCTCTCCCGACTCGTGCCCAGCAGTCCAACTCTTTGTCATCCCCGCATCCCTCCGCTCTTCCCGCTAGCTCGCATCCCTCTCCGGCTGCTGTGCGCTTGGAGCTGGAGCCGTGTTGTGGGGCGAGGAGGAGCTGACCCGCTCGGGAGAGTTTGCGGGAGGAATCCCGGGGCTGCTCTGGGAAGTTCCAGCCCCTCCGTTCTGTGTTTTTGTGCGAGGACGCGGGTCCGTGCTGGGGACACGGGGCTGCGGTGGGAACGCTCGCAGGGTCCTGGCGTGTGCCAGGGGATGTTTGTTTGGATGCGGATTTGGGAAGGAAGGCTGGCTCGGGAGTCTCCAGCGCTGCCGTTCATCACCGCCTGCTCTTGCTTTCCCTTTGGAATTGCGCTGGGCTGGGCAGCCCGGCTTTGCCAAGGGAACGCTGCCGGCGGAGCGATGGAGCGAGGCTGGCCCCGCGCTTCTCCGTGGCTCCTCCGCGATGCCGAGCCGGAGCACAACCAGCTCTTCCCGTCATTCCCTCGCCGCTGGATGGTGCCTTCGGATACCGCAGAGCGTTTCTCTAGTTAAACACACCTTTTCTTGGAATTCTTTTTTTTCCCTCTATTAGCCAAGAAAAACTTTGCAACTTTCCTTCGCTGTCGGAGAGGAGCCACTGCCGCTGCTGCGTTTCGTTTTGTTTTTTTAATTCGAGGTCACGTGTGCATTGACAGTGTCTTTGATTCCAAGCGATGGTCTCGTCTCCAGCTTAGGAAGAGCTTTTGAGCTCTTCCCTCTGTTGTTTTCTCTCTGTTCAGGAACAAAGAGATTTTTCTGCCTTTAATTAAAAGGAATATTAATTCCCTGCTCCTTTGTCGAGCGACTTGAAGACACTCTGCAAACATCCGTCTGCTCGGCGCCGCGGTGGGGTGAGCTCTGCCGTGGCACAGGGCATGGAGAAATGGGGGAACCGGCCCGAAATCCCGCGGCAAACATGGAGCAGCAGCCGGGGAGGATGCTGACAGCCACGGTCCTCGGGTGAGGAGCCCCATGGAGCCGAGCTGCCGCCTGGGGTGGGCTCTTGGATCCTCGGAGGTTTGTGAGGCAGGTCCCCGTGCTGAGAGTTTCCACCCAGGGAGAGATTCCGTGCTTGGGGAGGCGAGTGGAGGTGAACTTGCCTGTGCCAAGGGGGTTTTCCCTGCCGGCTGCCTCCCGTGCTGGCAGGTAAGGTTTCACTCGGGAGCAGGCAGATGTTGGGTGTGTTTTGTTTGGCAGACGTGAGTGCAGATGTTGGTTTGTGGGGGGGAAAGCCAGGACGCAGCAGGGGTGAGGCTGTTCTCCCGTGGCTCTGGGTGCTGCCGTGGGGAGGGTGCTGGGTTTGGGCAGTGGGGAGGCCTCATGTGGGTGCAGGAATTGCCTCTTACATCGGGAACTTCCAGGCTGCAGGACAGAAAAACATTCTTGTGCTCAGCCCCGCTTCAGGGCTGGGCTGCTGCAGGCAGGAGGGGGCTCTGGCAGGTCCCGCGGGGCACCTGGGGCTGGCAGGTCTCTGCCGACGTTCCTGGAATTCTGCTTTGGAGCCATGGATGTCGGCACTGGAAAGCCCCGGGCAGGATCCCGGCGTTGGGGCTCCTGCGGTGCCCTGGAGATGGGGTCTGGCTCTGCTCGCTGCTGTAAATCTCTGCTGGTCTGGGGCACTTGGGCTCTTCCCCTGTCCTGCAGCCACCTCGGGAAGGTGTCTGCGTGCTGTGGGACCCCCGGGGAGGGAGGCACCCCATAAATATCTGTTATTTTACCTCTTGGCCCGAGTCAGTGGACTGGCAGCGAGGCAACCAGGAAGTGCGGGGCTGCCGGGGAGTGCTGGCAGTGGGGCAGGAGCTGGGTCCCTCCTGGGGGGACACACAAATCCCCCCACACCAGCACTGACCCCCTTCAGCCCCCAGCCACACCAGCAGGGTCACAGCGAGCACAAGGTTTGGGGCAGATCAGGGCCGGGTGCTGCGAACGGGGCTGGGATGGACCAGGGACAGCCCGGGGGTTAAGCTGGGCTTAATCGCGGCTCTGGGGCCGGGGGCTGCAGCCTGGCCTGTGCTTTCCAAGCTGGGTCTCACGTGGGAGATGGATTTAGCTGCCCAGCAGGATGGGGAGTCCCCGAGCTGGGATCAATCCTTGCCCGCCAGAGGCAAGAACAGGCTGGTGGCACAGAGGGCACCCCGAGCCCGGGTGCCCTGGCCTTAGTGCCATTGCCCGGTTTGGGGCTATTTTTAGATTTCCTGAAGCTGTTTTCTGCCGCCCCTCCCACTGTGCTCAGGCTCCCCAGGGGGAACCCCACCTTGACAAACCCCCGGCTTTCCTTCAGAAGATGCTGACCGATGGTTCCAGAAAACATCCAAGGGATTTCCTGTTTATTTTGCAAAATTCTCATTAATATTTTTTTCCTGTGTTCTTTGATTCAATTTCACACGGGCAAAATCGCCTCGAAATGGAGCCCGTGGTACAAAAATAGACAAAGAGTCGGTGAGGCAGCAGCCGGGAGGCTGTGGGAGAGCGCGGCCGGATCCGGCACCCCCGGGAGCCGGTACCAGCCTGGCGCCCGCGGGGTAGGCTCAGCCTCGGGGTCCCCAGGGAGCCGGCGGCGCCTCGGCGTTCCCACGCTGCAGGGACCTCGCCGGGAGCTCCCCGCGGCGTGGAGGGGGAGCTTTCCCTCCTCCCAGCTCCCTCTCTGCCTCCGGGATGCCCCGAGCCCCCCACGTGTGCCGCTTGTCCCCTCTCCAGCCCTCGGGGCCGCCTTTGGGCACGAGCATCCCCCGCACCCGGCTGCGGACATCCCCGCTCGGGGCGCGGGGCCGGCTTTGGGGCGCCCCTTTGGCAGCGCTCCGGGGGATGGTGCAGCCCAGGCGTGGGTGTTTCCTGCGTGGGGGCAGCTCCGGCAGGGTCAGCCCCAGCCCTGCTCCTCTGCAGGTGTTCCGGGCTGCCCGCGGCACTGTTTACTCCTGGTGTTTAGCCAGGATATTTAATTTCCAGGAGTGTAAGGCAGCTGGGGAGCAGCAGGGTGTGTGTGTGCCCACCTCCCCGTGCCACCGCGGTGGCAGCGGGCACGACACCGCAGCAGATGCTGTGCCCTGGCTGGGTGCTGCTGGCCGATAGGTCAGGGGGACCCCCCAAACTGCCCCTGCGTGTGGGGGACCCCTCCTCCAGCCCGTCCCCCCGCCAGCAGCCACGTCGTCGCCAGCCGCTGTTGACTCACAGGCTCCGCCGTCGAGTCCCGGGGCTGAGGCCGAGATGCTTTTACAGGCAGGGCTGAAATGCACAAAATGTTCGACTTGTAAAATATGTAGCGTGAGAAAATAGCCTTTTCTGCTCTCCTCCTCCTCCTGCCGCCGCTCCCTGCCCCATCTGCTCGCTTGGAAAGCTTCCCGCAGCCGGGGGGGCCGGCGGCGCCCGGGGTCCCTCGCCAGGGATGGCACCCACCCCGTGCCGCCCCCGGGCCACCCCTCGGTGCCAGGAGGGCTCCCGGGGGCGGCACGAGGATGCGCTCGCTCCGTGGGGACGCTGCCTCCTCGCTCCTCTCGCCATCCCGAAGTTTGGAGATGGAGTCTCCGGTTTGGAGAAGGAGCGCGGGGCTGGCACCGGGGCTGGCACCGGGGCTGGCACCGGGGCTGGCACCGGGGCTGCTGGGCCGCCCGGCGCGGGGGGTGGCGTTGGGGCATCCCGTGGGGCTTGGGGTTTCCAAAACCTCTCCAGAGGGTCCCGGGAAATCCCCGCGCGAGGAGCCCCGGGAGGGAGCCGCCACGCCGGAGCTGGCCAGGAGCCACGGTTTTCACCTTAATCCATCATTATCTGGGCACATTTCGGATCCTTGCCAAGAGCAAGGTGGGAAGGGGGGCTGTAAGCATGCTTTCCCTATTCCCCTGCCATCCTTTTTGCTGCCTGTGTGTAATTAACAGAGTAATTAAAAACAGGATGAGTTAATTGGTATTCATTTATGTGGCAGATGTTTTTAATTGAGATACGAAACAATTTACCTGTTTACATAAACAATAGCAAATGAAGGCTTGTAAAACAGAGAGGGCACCTTCTTTTTTTTTTTTTTTTTGGCTTTTTTGTTGTTGTTTCAAGAAAAAATCAAACCCATCCCCCACCCCCGGCCATGCCAGCTCGGGGTGAGCCGGAGCTGCTGGCACTGCCTTGGTGGCACCGAGCCAGCTGGTTTGGGTCCCTGTATGGATGGTTTGGGCTTGAAAACTGGGATTTTGGGGNTTCCTTCCCAATATCCACTCTAAACCCACCTCCTGTCAGCATCCCACAGCTGCACTCCTGCCTTGTCCTGCTCCAAGTGCAGCTGGGGATGAACTCCAAGCTGCCTGTGTCACCTTTGTCACCTTTGTCACCATGGCCCCAGAGAGGGGATCAGGATGGGTGGAGGTCAGGAGGGAGCTGATCCCAAGGAGGGGTTGAGGAGGGAGCTGATCCCAAAGAGGGGTCAGGATGGGTCAGGTGAAGAGGGAGCCGATCCCAAGGAGGGGTTGAGGAGGGAGCTGATCCCAAGGAGGGGTCAGGATGGGTCAGGCGAGGAAGGAGCTGATGGTGCCGTGAGGTCCCACCAGCTCTGCCGGGCTGGTGCACGTGGCTGGCGCTGCTGCCCGGCCTCAGGCACTGCACGCTTCCAAACGTGTTCCAGCTGGGACAGCTCCGGCCCTGCCATCTTATCGGGGAGTTGTTCTTGGCCCTGTCGGCTGCGGCAGCTGAGGAGCAGGAATGCTTCCCTGCCTTTGTTTCGCAGGCAGGCCGGCTTGGGGAGACGTCGCCTCCAGCATCTGGATTTCATTTGTGGCCATTTGGAGAGCATGAAGGATGCTGGGCGCTGAATTCCCTTTAACCCCTTCTTCACCCGGGAAGCTTTGCCCGCAGGGAGCCGGAGCTTTCCAGTGGCCACATCCAGGGCAGCTCCGTGCCTGCTGCATCCCCATCCCTGCGGAAAGGAGGGCAGAGCAGCCGGCCCAGGCGCTCCCCACTCGTCCCAGCGCTGGCACATCCCACTTGCTGCCCGAGGAGGAGGCAGAACCCCGGGCTGAGGTGGCTGGATGGGCTCCCTGGGGCTGTGGGAAACAGCAAAGGCCGGGCTGGGATGGCTGCCAGCCCCATCCCTCCGGCGCTGCTCCTGTCCCTCCGGCTCCAGGCTGCAGGATGCCGTGTGCCCGCTGGAACGCTTGGCCGTGTGACGGTGTCACCCAGCAGGGACCCTGCCCTGGGGGTTAAACCCTGCGGTGTGACAAATGGGGGGCTCGGTGTGACAAATGGGGGGCTCGGTGTGACAAATGGGGGGCTCGGGGTCACGCAGGGGTGTGCGGGGGTCTGGCATCCGCTGGCCCCGGGGGGCAGGGTGGGGAGCAGCCGCTCCCGCCAGCCCAGGAGAAAATACTAATCCTTTTATTTTTATATTATTACTTATTCATCTGGGCTGCACAGACCTAATGGAAACCAGATGGAGGAAAACAGACACGGCCCCGAGCGGCTGGGACAAATTACCCCAAAGAGAGAAAAAAATAGAGGGAAAAATAACTCCAGTGGAGTTGGAGTTGTGGTTGTGCTGGGGAATCGCTGTTTGAAGGTGCTGAGGGGAGGCTGCTCTTTGCTCCCCAAAACCTCCTTTGCTCTCCCAGAGCTCATCCCATCCTGCAAAGGACCTGGGTTGGTGGCTCAGCTGTGGTTGGTCCTCTGGGCATTCCAAGTTCTGTATCCCATTGGATTTGGGACCATTCCTGTGCCTGCCTGGCTGTGTTTGGGTTGCAAACACCTTGGGGAAAATTTAAAACTTAAAGGGAAAAAAGAAAACACAAGAAAAACCAGAACCAGGCCCCATTTCCCTGAGTGCTTGCTCAGCTTGATGGAAACTTTCCTGCTGATGGGAAGCTGTGGAAAAGCCATGTCAGTGCCAGGATGAATGTATCCATGTTTCCTCCTTGGTGTGGGAATGTGCACGGAGTCAGGGCAGCGAGGGGGACCGGGGCTGGGATGGGGATGCAGGCAGGGACCATCCCAGGGATGCAGGCAAGGATGGTGCCAGGGGTGTGACAAGGACAGGGATGATGCCAGGGGTGTGACAAGGTCAGGGATGGTGCCAGGGGTGTGACAAGGACAGGGACCATCCCAGGGATGCAGGCAAGGATGGTGCCAGGGGTGTGACAAGGTCAGGGATAGTGCCAGGGATGCAGGCAAGGATCATGTGGGATCCAGGTGCTGCTGCTGTGACCCCTCACAGGGTCACACCCTGTGCACACTCAGGGCTCATCCTCTGCTGTCAGAGCTGGATCCTGCTCTGCTGAGTGATGGGGGAAGCCTGGAAGGCTGGAGAAGTTTTGCCCAGAGATGGACATTTCCACGAAAAGGAAAAGAAAAGTTTTTCAAAACAAACCATTTCTTCTGGCAGGCCCTGTAAGGAAGCTGAGGTTTTGGGAGCAGGGGAACTGTGTGTTCTTGGGGTTTCTCCTGTGGCTGGGCAGGGAGAAGGGAGCGAGGAATGGGGAACTGCAGCATGCACATCCAGGTACTGCAGCATTCCAATGTGCTGTGGACAGAGAGGGATAGCCACGGTGCTGGAGCCTTCCAGAAGGATCCTGTGGGTGACCAGCTGAGATTTTGGCTCCTGCCACCACCTCCTGGTGCTCCGTGTGCCACCAGCTGCGGCACAGCCCCGACAGCATCTCGGTGGGGATCAGGCCCTGCTTTTACTTAGCCCTGCCAGTGTGCTGTGGCCAGGTTCAATTAATGTCCCCACAGCTGCCCTGGATTAGGGATGAATATTGGATTAATGATTATCAGCCAGGCCGGGTGGGGAGCGTGCCAGGCACAGGGGGACCCCATGGCCGGGGGTGGCCGCTTCCATCTTTGGCCGGAGCCGGCGGCAGTGCGGGCACGGTGACAGATCACAGATCCCCACAGCTGCCAGCACTTGTGGCCACCCGTCAGGGCCAGACCCTGCCCCGGGGCCGTGCCTGCAGGGGATGGTGCAGGAATGCACTGCTGGGAGTTATTTGGAGTTAGGAGCACAGGGAGCTGGGAAGGAGGCAGCGATGCCCGCTGGGGTGGTGGTGATGGCCACAGCTCCACGATCCCTGGATTGCAGGATCTGCCCTTGCAGGGCCACTCGGGTCTGGGCAGGACAGTCACTGCTGGATGTGTGGGTCCCGCTGTTGTCACTGCCACTAAGCACTGGCTGTAATGATCCCACAGTCTCTGCCGGGGGCTGTGCCAGCCCTGGGTGATGCTGCCAGGGATGGTGAGGGGTCAGCAGGCAGCAGGAATTCCCAGCATGTGTCAGGAGGGTGCCGTGCTGTGACAGCAGTGATGTGACACAGGCTGGGGCAGGGTTGGCACTGCAGGGGCAGAGCGGTGCCAGTGCTGTGTCCCCACACAGGGCGCTGTCCCCACCTCTGTGCAGATGAACAGCAGGACCACCACCCTCCCCACCATCCTGTGGCACACAGGACACCGGCCGCTGTCCCTGTTACCTGAGTTCCACAGCGGCACCGGCGATGCCCAGGCCGGCCCGAGGTCCCCAGGCGTCCCCTCTGCCCCTGACCCCCGTTTGCCAGGGAATCGTGGCCCTGCCTGGCATGCCCCTCTCACCACCCCGTGCCCTCTTCCCGCAGATAACGCGGAGACTCCGGCCGCCGCCATGCCCGACTCGCCGGCCGACGTGAAGACGCAGGCCCGCTCCACGCCACCCAGCATGCCCCCGCCGCCCGCCGCGCAGGGAGCCACGCGCCACCCCTCCTTCACACCCAGCACCAGTGAGTACCCTGGGCAGGGCTGCCAGCCTGGGGCTGCCCGGCTGTGCCCCCAGCTCCACCTCATGCGCGGCACCCGGGGCCGGCAGCGTCCTCGGAGCGCAGCGCGGCGCTGGCGGTGACACGGGGTGACAGTACCTGTCCTCGGGCTGGAGGCTCTGCTTGGGGGAATGTTGCCAAGCCGTGGCTGGAGCGTGTTCCTGCAGTGGCGCTGCCCATGGCCAGCAGTGCCCTGTGAGGTCCCTAGGGACAGGGACATCCTGCCAGCCAGTCACCAAGTGCTGGCACAGGGCAGTGCGTGGTTGGAGGGTGGTGGGCATTGGGGGAGTCCCTGTGGATCGGAGATGGCCCTTTGATGGGTCCCACGCATGTGGGGACACATCTGCCACTCTGCATGTGGCACCCAGTGGTGGCAGGGCAGTGTCATGGTGAGCCACAGTGGCTGGGACCTCCTTGCTCTGCCTAGGCTATGGTATGGTGGCATCAGGGCACTCCAGGTGGGAGTTTCAGTCTCTCGAGTTGGACTGGGGACAGCCACCCAATGCGATGGTGGCACCAGAGGCACCAGGGCTCATTGCACACCCGCAGGGTTTGCACCAGGGATCTGTCACTGTGCTGGTGTCACTGTCCTGGCACGTGGATGGACAAGGCACATGCAGTGCAGGATCCAGACAGGCAGGGGACAAGGCTGGCCCCCTGGCAGGAGTGGCAGTGGCCACTGCCAGCAGCTGCTCCAGTTCTGCTGAGACTTTTCCTGGGCACATGCATGCACAAGGTTTTGCTCGTAGCTGTTTCTTGCTCAGAAAACTCCAGTGGGGAAGAAAAAACCCCAAAACAACCCCCAAGATCCATCCCCTGACACCTGCAGCCCCCCAGCAGCGCTTCTGGACAGACTCTCTAGAAATCAGCTCGTGCTCGGCCGTGCTTGGGGGGGGCTTTGGTGTCAATCCCAGCCCTGTGCTGATGTGGCAGCACTGGTGTGGCTGGGTCTGGGATGAGGGACCAGGGATGCAGGCGGCCTCTGCACCACTGCTCAGCACAGAGAGGGGTTTGGGACACAGGGCTGGGGGTGCAGGCGGCCTCTGCACCACGGCTCAGCACGGAGCAGGGTTTGGAATGCAGGGCCAGGGGTGCAGGCGGCCTCTCCATCCCAGCTCAGCATGGAGCAGGGTTTGAGACACAAGGCTGGGGGCACGAGGCAGCTTGGCATGGACACCACAGCATTTCGGTTGCTCTTGACCTTGGGGGACCTCATTTGGTCCCTAAACTGTCAGGACTTTATCAGGCAGCCGAGCATCCATCCCCTGAACCCTCCCTGTGGCTGCGGAGGGTCGCAGGGACCCGGCTCCCTGGTGGGTCTGGCGGCTTTGCCCACGGCCCACGTGCCCGTGGTGAGGAACATCCCGTGCAGGGCCCCGGGCCGAGAGCTGCCCCCTCTGCTCTCTCATCATAGCGTGTTTTATTTTGCTTGCAGATCGAGACGCTGGCCCTCCGACGTTTCTGCCTCGCGGCCGTTTTCATGGTTGCTTGAAATGGTCGATGGTCTGTCTTTGTAAGTAAAATGAAACACCCGCTCTCATGAGAGACCCGAGCGCAGCCGCAGCCCCGGGGGCGCTCCCCGTCGCCAGCCCCTCGCCCTGCCCCGCCGGGTCACGGGGACGGAACCCCAGCCCCACCCCGGCCCAGGGACACGTGCGCTGTCCAACTTAGGAACGCACCTGTCGCGGGAATAAAAGCGCTTGTGGCCGCCGGGTTATTTTTGGCACCTCTTCAGCGGGCGGCGGGCGCTGCCCGGCCGGAGAGCGAGCGGGACCCCCCGAGCAGGCAGGGCTGGCAGGGCAGCGCAGCACCCCCAGGTCAGTGCGGTCCCAGCGGGGACAGGCGCGGGCGTGCCGGGGGACACGGGTGACGCGCCGTTGGGACATCACCCGTGCTGGCTGGGACGTGGGTGATGCGTGTTGTCACTCACACCATCGGGAAACGGGTGATGTGTGTTGTCACCCACACCGTTGGGACATGGGTGACACTTGTTGCCATCCATGCCATCAGGACACAGGTGATATGTGTTGTCACCTGCACCATTGGGACATGGGTGATGCGTGTTGTCACCCGCACCATTAGGACACAGGTGATACGTGCTGTCACCCACGCTGTTGAGACACAGGTGACACGTGTTGTCACCCGTGCCATTGCGACACAGGTGAGACGTGTTGTCACCTGCGGTGTCGGGACATGGGTGATGTGTGTTGTCACCCATGCTGTCGGGACAGGGGTGGCACATGTTGTCACCTGTGCTAGCTGGGAAAAGGTCCCTGTGCTCACGTGGGTGCAGGAGAGAGGGGTCTGCCGCTCTGATGGTTGGTACCCCAAAATATCCCCCCTGGGCCTGCTGGTGTGCGATGTTCAGGCAGCTCCTGTCCTTGCTGAGCAGGCAGTGGGGACAGAGGTGGCAGTGTTCTGTAAGCCAGGCTGGGCTCCATGGGAAATGGCTCATGGGTTCTCTCTGGGAGTGCTGAGCAGCTCCCCGAGGGGCAGGATGGAGCCCCTTCCCTTGGCTGCCTTGGCTGTTGAGGAGCTGGATCAGGCCCTCGCCGTGCTGGGGGATGCTCTGCATCCCCTCCTTCCCCACAGCCCCCACAGCACTGGGACCAGTCCAGGATGGAGCCCCAGGGATTCACCAGCATCCTGAAGCCTTCCAGGGGGTGCCAGCCCCACATTAGCGGTGGGACACTCTGGTCCTACCACCCCTGCCTTGTTCTCACAGTGCCAGGGCACAGCCACCCACTCTGACCTCCCGTTCTCTGTCTCCCCAGTGATGAACGGGAGCAGCCACTCGCCAACCGCCATCAATGGGGCTCCGTCCACCCCCAACGGGTTCAGCAACGGGCCAGCCACCTCCTCCAGCGCCTCCCTGTCCACCCACCAGCTCCCTCCAGCCTGTGGTGCCCGGCAGCTCTCCAAGCTCAAGCGCTTCCTCACCACCCTGCAGCAGTTTGGGAACGACATCTCCCCCGAGATCGGGGAGCGGGTGCGCACCCTCGTCCTGGGGCTCGTGGTACGTCCGTGGGCTCAGCCACAGGGACCCCACATCTGAGGATCCTGTGCTTTCTTTTGGGGATAGAGAGGCTGCTAAAAGGGAAAGAGGGGCCTAGATTGATCTAAATCCTGGAGAAAAGGGAGTTGTTTTCCCAGCGTCTCCTGGGATCTGCACAGCCAGTGCAGGGTTGGTCCTGGCTGCTGGCATTGCCAGTGAAGCCTTGAGCATGGTTTTCCCTTGAGTGTGGCTTCCCTGTGAGCCTGGCAGAGGAGCAGGAATGGGGGAGGAACAGCCAGGTGTCCCCCCAGGGGTGCAGGGGGCTGTGCCAGGGGTGCTGAGCCCAGGCTGTCCCCACAGAACTCCACCCTCACCATTGAGGAGTTTCACGCCAAGCTCCAAGAGGCCACCAACTTCCCGCTGCGACCCTTCGTCATCCCCTTCCTCAAGGTGGGTCTCCAGCCTGGGCAGGGTGGGATTCACAGCAGCATTTCAGCACAGGGGATTTGGGGGTGGCTTTGGGGCTGGCAGCTGCCTGTGGGTCTGCCCCAGGCACACGTGTGCCCCCCACACTTGTGGAGTCATGCAGGGCCAGGGCTGGTTGCAATAAAGTGAGGGGTCAGCCCAGCTGGTTGCCATTTGCAATTCATTAAAAATTCCCCCTTTTTTTTAATTTGCCTTTTAATTTTGTGCTGACTCCGCAGTGTCACCCCTCTCCGGAGGGATTTGCCAGGCGCTGGCACGTCTGGCAGCACTGGCACTGCCAGCAAATGTTTGAGCCCAGTGTCCCCTGTCCATTGTTAGCAAAAGAATAATTAAAAAGTGCAAAAATAGCCCCTTTTCCACCTCTGCATGGCAGCCCCCCCAGAGCAGGGGTCCATGAGTGGAGATCTGTGCTCATCACAGCAATCTGCTGGTGTGGTTTGCTCCAGGCTGAGCTGGAGGGGGACAGCAGAGCCCCCTCCCCCTCCTGTCCAGTTTGCAGGGATTTTGGGCTCCGTGGGAGCAGGGAAAGGTGAACTGGCAGGCCCCGGCAGGCGCTGGTGGCCCTGTGGCTCCAGGCAGGCTGGGATCCATCCCCGCTGTCCCGGTGCCAAGAGCGCAGCGGCCGCGCCGGCCGCCCTGGCACCCCGCTCCCAGCTGTTCCCACCACCCGGCCCAGATGTTTCTCATTATCCTAACTGCAACCAGCCGGGCTCGGCGTGCTTCCCAGACTGGGGACTTGCTGTTTTTGTGGGATTGCTCCCCCCCCGGCCAGGGAAGGGAAGGGGAGGGAGGGTCTGGCCCTGCTCGCCGCAACTGCAGCTCGGGCTCTAACGTGTCCCACAGATGGGATTTGGCTGTGGCTCAGCTGCCTAAGGCAAAATCCAGGGCTGGCAGCCAGAGCACCAGGCAAAAGGGGGTTCTGCTGCTTAATTCCTGCTGCTCCTGGGGCTGCAGCGCCGTGGGGGGACACGGTGGGTGGGTGGGAGGGGAGTTCACAGCTGATCCTTACAGCTGTGGTGCCACAGGGGCAGGGGGTCCCACAGGTGTTGTCCCCAGGGAGCAGTCCTGGGGACAGGGTGGCCGAGGTGGCTGACCTGGCCCAGGGATGATGCTCTGCAGTCCCTGCCAGGATGCAGGAGGGCTCTGTTGAAGCTGTGTCTGAACTTTGTGGTGTGCCACACACATCCCCCAAAAGCCCACCTGGCCCCTGGGCACACTGCTGGCATCCCAAAGCTGTCCCCTGGGGAAAGGGAGCAGGACCCCAAAGGGAAGGCACCCCCTCGCACCCCCTGCCCTATGTGAGCTGGGGGCTCAGCCAGGCAGCTTCGGGGGGGCTGCGGGGCCGTGGGCTGGACTGTCACCCCCTCCCCACAGGCCAACCTGCCGCTGCTGCAGCGGGAGCTGCTGCACTGCGCCCGCATGGCCAAGCAGACCCCGGCCCAGTACCTGGCCCAGCACGAGCAGCTGCTGCTGGACGCCAACGCCTCCTCTCCCATCGACTCCTCCGAGCTGCTCCTGGAGGTGGGCGAGAGCGGCAAGAGGAGGACGCCAGACAGGTGCCAGCCGGGGAGGGGCGTGCGGGATTCTTCAGGGACACACCCCTGAAAAGGGGAGGTTGTTCCGGGGGGCCCAGTGGGAGCCAACCTCTTCTCCTCTGGCCAGGACCAAAGAGAACGGTTTGGACCGAGACCCCCTGCACCCCGAGCACCTCAGCAAGCGGCCGTGCACCATGAGCCCAGCGCAGCGCTACAGCCCCAGCAACGGGCTGAGCCACCCCCCGAACGGGCTGGGGCACCCCCCCGCCGGCCCCCCCCTGCCCCAGCACTACCGCCTGGAGGACATGGCCATGGCACACCACTACCGGGACACCTACCGGCACCCCGACCCCCGGGAGCTCCGCGAGCGCCAGCGGCCCGCCGGTGAGCCCTGCTGTCCCCCTGCACGGGGGGAACGGGGCTGGGACCCCCCCGGAGGGAGAGGGGTCCTGCAGGGGGCTGACCCTGCTCTGCTCTTGCCCTGCAGCCGTGCACGGGACGCGGCAGGAGGAGGTGATCGACCACCGGCTCACGGACCGGGAGTGGGCGGAGGAGTGGAAACACCTCAACAACGTACGTAGCGTCCCTGCCCCATCCCGTGTGTGTGTGTGTCCTTCCACTCTGCCCTCAATCCCTCACGGGGCTTTTCTCCCGAGCATCCTCTGCTTCCCCAGCCAGCACAGCACCCCGGAGCTGGCACAGCCTGGCATAGCCCGAATCCCCCTGCCCAGTGCCGGGCACCGCAGCCCCTCGGCTGCCTGCAGCAGAGCCCCCTCCCCATGCCACGTTGCCCCCGCAGCTGCTGAACTGCATCATGGACATGGTGGAGAAGACGCGGCGGTCGCTGACGGTGCTGCGGCGGTGTCAGGAGGCCGATCGCGAGGAGCTCAACCACTGGATCCGGCGCTACAGCGACGCCGAGGACATGAAGAAAGGCAGCCCCAACTCCGCACGCCCCCACAACTCCTCCGCCGCCGCCGCCACCGAGGCTCCCCAGTTAGGTACTGACCCCCGGGGCCGCGGGCTGCGTGCGGGGGCTGCGCCCGCTCCGGGTGCCCGCGCCGTTCTCCCGGGGGTCTGGCGCTGCTGGCGGGGGCATTCCAAGGGGATGGCATCTCCTAAAGGCGTCCCCTCTCTCCTTGGCAGACGCTCACCGGGACTTTGCGCCGCGGCCGCTCTCCGGGTACATGCCCGAGGAGATCTGGAGGAAGGCTGGTGAGTGCGGGGTGGGCACCAGCCCTGGCAGGGTGCTGAGCCAGCAGGGGCTCTGCCCCAGCTCCCCTCGTCGGGGTGCCTGCGGCATAAGAGGAATTCGGGGTGGTTTTGCGGGAAGGGGAGATGCTGGGGAACAGGCACACCGCGGCCACGCTCGGCTGCTGCCTTCCAGAAGAAGCCGTGAACGAGGTGAAGCGCCAGGCCATGTCCGAGCTGCAGAAGGCCGTGTCGGACGCCGAGCGGAAAGCCCACGAGCTGATCACGACGGAGCGCGCCAAGATGGAGCGGGCCCTGGCCGAGGCCAAGCGCCAGGCCTCTGAGGATGCCCTCACCGTCATCAATCAGCAGGAGGACTCCAGCGAGGTGGGGACCCTGGGGACGGCTTGGTGGCAGTGCTGGAGTGTGGGACCTGCTCCTCTTGCCATTGAGGTCGCAGCATCTGCGTGTGAGGGTGGGAATGGGAGCGTGTGGCAGCGTCGTGGGAGGGGAGGAGAGGGAAATTCCTGCACGAGATGGGGATACAGGGTGTGGGCAACGACGGGGTGCATGGTCCTGGATGTGGATGCAGTCTAGGATGTTGTGCATGGTCTGGGATGTTGTGCATGGTCCAGGGTAGGATTGTATGGTCTGGGATTAGGGGGACCTGGTTCAGGATACAGGAGGACAGTCCAGAATGGGTGTGTTTGGTCTGATATGGAAATACACAGTCTGGCATGGATGTGCATGGTCTGGGATGGACGTGTCCACTCTGGGATGGACGTGTCCACTCTGGGATGGATGTGCCCACTCTGGGATGGATGTACACATTCTGGGATGGATGTGTCCACTCTGGGATGGATGTGCACATTCTGGGATGGATGTGCACAGTGTGGGATGGATGTGCCCACTCTGGGATGGATGTGCATGGTCTGGGATGGATGTGCCCACTCTGGGATGGATGTGCACATTCTGGGATGGATGTGCACAGTGTGGGATGGATGTGCCCACTCTGGGATGGATGTGCATGGTCTGGGATGGATGTGCCCACTCTGGGATGGATGTGCACATTCTGGGATGGATGTGCACAGTGTGGGATGGATGTGCCCACTCTGGGATGGATGTGCATGGTCTGGGATGGATGTGCCCACTCTGGGATGGATGTGCACATTCTGGGATGGATGTGCACAGTGTGGGATGGATGTGCCCACTCTGGGATGGATGTGCATGGTCTGGGATGGATGTGCCCACTCTGGGATGGATGTGCACATTCTGGGATGGATGTGCACAGTGTGGGATGGATGTGCCCACTCTGGGATGGATGTGCATGGTCTGGGATGGATGTGCCCACTCTGGGATGGATGTGCACATTCTGGGATGGATGTGCACAGTGTGNCAGCAGCCCCAGCGAGGTGGGCTCGGTGGCCGCGTCCCGCGCCGGCACTCCGGCCACGCCGGCGCCGCTGGACAGTGCGTCCCGCTGAGCCGCCCTGGGGCTGCCAGAGCCACGGACTGCACCCCGTGCAATTTCCTCAGCTACCTGACTCGTGTGACCTCCGAAACGACCTCTCTAGCTCTCACAGCTAATCCTCACGGATCCTCAAACTGGGCTTTAAGTGGAGTTAAGGCAAATACCGGTCTCTGTTCTTTCTTCAGTCTTTGTTTTGGCTTTTTTTGGTTGGTTTTCTATCGGTTGGGGGATTGTGGTTTGGGATTTTTTGGGTTTTTTGGCTGTTTTTATTTTTCTTTTTTGCTATTTGGATGAGGGATTTGGCTCCAGCATCACCACGCAGTGCTGTGGGGAGAGACCAGCCTGATCCCATCCCCCATCAGCACTGCCGAGGGGCTCACTTGGAGGAGGAAAGAACCTTCTTTTCTTCATCTCTCTCTTCCTATTTTTTTTTCTTTTTACCTTTTTTTTTTTTTTTTAAAAAAAAAAAAAAAAATAAAAANTTCTTTTTACCTTTTTTTTTTTTTTGTAAAAAAAATAAAGAAAATAAAAAAGAAAACGTCGGACTCTTTGGCTTTAAGTAAGAAATTGTAAAAAAGAAAAAAAAAAAAAGAAAAAAAAAAAGGAAAAATCCAAAAACCAGACGACGCGTGACGGACGCTCACCTGTAACTACCTTGCTAGCTAGCCAAGAACAGACCAGACTCACCTCTGCTCCAAAGGAAATCCAAAACCAAGGAAGATCCAAACGTCTCTCCACTGCCAAAGTTCGTTTCGTTCTGTTGTCGCTTCCTTCCCCTCCCCACAAGGATGGATGGACATGCCCCTGGGGCTTTAAAGAATTTCTATTAAAATAAAGCAAAAAAAAAAAAAAAAAGGGTTTTTTTACTAAAACCCCAACCCCCAAGGCGTGGGAGGGGGAGATGGGGCTGAGAACCGCAGCCGGAGCTGGCACATCTCTACCTCTGCCTGCCATCGCCCTGGAAAAGGAGAATATAAAGGAGATTTAAAAAAAAAACAAAGAATAATAAAAAAGGAAATGAAAAGACAGATTTTGGGTTCCTCCCTCCCCGAAGCCGTCGGGGGACCCCCCCCCCATCCCTTCACTGCCAGGCTGCTCCCACACCCCACGCTGGATTTGTTTCACAAGGATTTTTAAGAGGAAAAGGAAAGGAAAGGAAAAGGAACGCTGCCGCCTTCCTGGCCAAGGACAATGTGGATTATTTGGGATTCTGGCCTCGCCGGAGCGGCACGGAGGACGGAAGTGCAATACGGGAAGTCCGAGCTCCGAGCGGAGGCAGCAGTGCTGTGCGCTAATGTGAATGTAAATAGTGTCTGCAGAGGTCCAAAAATGAATCATGATAATAATAATAATAATAACAATGCTAGTGATAATAATAAGAGACGTTTGCCAAATAAAGGATGAGGAGGAAGCGTGGAGCCGCGGCGCTGCCCGGAGCGAGGCCTGGCATCGAGAGGAGCTGTAGGTTTTCCGCATTTGCAAAACCCATCCCGTGTGTTTTCCGTAGGGGAGGAAGAGGAGGGAAGGGCGGGGGGCCGGGGGGTTGTGCTGCGGGTCACGGGGCTGGGCTGGGCCACAGCAGAGCTTGGGACACTCCGAGGGTGGTGTCACTAGCCCTGTGCCACTGTCACCCAGCCCTGCTGGCGCTTCTCTGCACCCCAAGGCCTTGGTGCACCCCTGGGAGGGCTCTGCGCACCCCAAAATCTGGGTGCGTTACCTTGGATGAGTTGTGCGCACCCTGAGACCCTGGGGGGCTTCTGTGCACCCCGAGATCTCTCTGAACCCTCCCAGGGTTCCTCTTCTGAGGTTTCTCTGCGCCCCAAGACCTTGGGGCATCCTCCTGGGAAGGTTCTGTGCCCCCCAAGGTCTCGGTGCATCCCCCCAGGGGTTTCCTGTGCACCCCAAGGTCTTGGCCCAACCCCGGGGACGTTTCTGTGCCCCCCAAGACCTCGGTGCACCCCCTGGGTGGTTTCTGTGCCCCCCCAACCCTGGGAGCTTCGCCGGGTGCCCCTCCCGTGACCGTTCACTTTATTTATGGTGTGACATATGTAATATTGTCTATTTTTCTTACGTTTTCCTGAGAAGAGGTAATATATAAGAGTATTGCAGATGCCCCTGCTCGCCCGGCTGTCCGGCCCGTCCCCGCCGTGTCCCCCCCGCCTGTCCCCGCCTGTCCCCGCTCCTGCCGGGGCTCTGCCTCTCTACCTCCACCTCATCGGGAAACCGGGGGCCAGAGCCCTTCCCCAGGGCCTGCTCTCCTTTCCACTCCGCTCCCTGCTGGTTTGCTTTTTTTGGAATTATTATGATTTCTTTTTTTTTTTTTTAATTTTAATTAAGAATAAAACTGCCCTACAGAACCTTGCATTGAAACCAAAAGCCGAGGGAGGGGAGGGAGGGGACGGCGGTGGCGGGCGGCCAAACCAGAACGACAGCTTTAAATGTCAGATTTCCCAAAAAAAAAAAAAAAATTTGTGCTGCGGGGAGGACGGAGCGGCCGCGGGGCTGCAGTGATGCTGCGGGTGCTTCCCTGGGGGTTTGTTCCCAAATGGTGGCGTTGGGGGGCAGGGGACGTGTGCCACGTGCTGTGCCCCTTTGGTGGCACCTCGGAGGTGGCGGCGGATGAGCAGCGTGGTGCTGGCACAGCCTGGCCGGGGCGGGGGCTGGGGGGCAGCCTGGGGACACGGGGTGCCACATCAGGTGCCCGTGGCTGCTCACAGCTCCCGTCACGGCTGGGGCAGGGGGACGGTGTTGGGGACACGGCGACAGCGTGTCCCAGGTGTCCGTGCCCGTGGGGAGGCAGAGCCCAGGGCGCTGGGTGCTGGTGTGGCACCAGGCTGGGGAGGTGGCAGGAGGGACGCGGCTCTCTGGTGCCACCCACGGCACCCGGGTCCTCTCTCCAGCCCCTTCCTCACGTTCCCAACCCAAAATCCCAGCTGAAACCAAAGTTCCACGTCCCGGCGAGGCTGGAGCGGGGGTCCCACACCTGCCTGGCTTTTGCTCCATCACTGCCAGAGCCCCCCGAACTCCCCTGCAGCATCTCCTCCTCCTCCTCTTCCTCCTCCTCCTCCTCCGGGGGCTGCTGGGGTCCCCCTCTGCATCCCAGCGGGTCTGAGGCTGGGGACAAGCCAGGTCCCAGGCACTGTGATGGGGTGTCCCCGCTGCGGTGGCAGCCCCGGGGGCTCCTCCGGTGTCACCGAACGCCACGGCCCCGGGGGGGAGGTGGTGCCAGTGTCCCCCTCCCCGCCGGCCGCGGCAGCACCGCCTCCCCGATCCCGTGCGGGGCCGAGCCCTGCCCTCGCTGCCCTGCCAGCCTGCGATGGGGACACCGGGGCACGGGGGACCCTGAGGGGCTGGAAACCGGAGCCCCCCGCCAGGGCCAGGCGCGGGGTGCGGGGCCAGCCCAGAGAGATGACGTGGTAGGACTTTCCTTCGGCATGCTGTCCCCCCTTGCTGTTCCCCGCTTTCTCTAAGTGTACTGTATGTTTGACCTGTGAAAGATGTAAACTTTATGATTCAGGTTATGTCTGTTCTTAACTCTGTATCTGTGTAATAAAGACAATTTAATATCAACCGGAGGCTCCGTAGCCTGGGCTTGTGCTGGGTGCCCTCGTCCCCCACTCCTGGCAGTGCTTTGCACTCTGTGCCCCCACTCCTGGCTCGGGGGGGTCATTACAGCCCTGGGGTCGCTCACTGCAAAGGAGGGGTGTCCATGGCGGGGTAACTCAGGTGTGTCCTCGGGGCACTCAGAGGGATGTGTCCCACCTGTTGCTGCAGCTCCACCCTTGGGGTGCCTCCCTGCTGCCCCTGCGCTGCCAGCTGGCCGCAGCCCCCGCCCCACCAGCGGGCTCGTTGCGCCGGGAGGGGCGGGGGGCGCCGCCCACACTCATCCGCCCCCGCTGAACGGCGCTGCCCGGTCTCGAACCCGCGGCCCCGGGGCCGCCTCCGCCGCTCCCCCCCC
>VYZP01003106.1:2646-38178 GCA_013400635.1 Hypocryptadius cinnamomeus
GTAATCACAACATTAATTTCTCACTTTTGGGGAAAAATAACATTCCTGTATTTCACAGACGATGGCAGAGCTAAAAATTAATTTAAGATGATAATGCTACATGAAAATAAAAACCTCCTCTGATTGAATTTCAAGGACTCTTCTGTTTAACTAGCTTCAAGAGTCCTTTTTTTGATCATAATAAAATTATTTGCCATATGGTTCAGATGCTTGTGATCCTCTCTCAATGAGAGGATTATGCATGAGATATAATGCCTACTGTAGCTGCAGCCAAGCACACAGCTGGCTCTGATAATGCCAACAAATGGCTTCATCTATCTCAATGTCACGTAGGAGCTCGTGCGATGTGAATCAGCCTAGAGTACAATTAAAATCTACATCATCTGTGAGAAAGGTGATGGAGGTTCTGACATCAGAGCTGTGCCAGATTCATCCTCTTTCCATTGTAACAGAAGAAACATGTTGCCCCTTTCACCCTGTCACACTAATGATGTGCTTTGCACATCCCTTCCTCTGCACATTAAAGGTAGTAAATCAGGGAGACTCCTATTTAAAGGCTTCGCCTTTATCTGACATTCAGTAACGAGGACAATTTCTAAATTTAAGTGCATTCCTTGCTCCCTCCTCTGTGATGAGATAATGCCACTTGAAGTCTATGAGTGAAATATGCATAGAGGAGTTTATGATCCATACAGATGCAAATTGTGACAGTATGCAAGAATTTCCTTGTTTTAGCTCCACAATATTTAGTCACACTAATAAAACTAGGCTTGCAAATCCATTTCTTTCACCAAACTAAATTTTATTGCAGAAAATGGCCATAATTCACAACAAACAAGCTTGATATTAAGACACTGATGAACCTCCTCTTTTAGGGCTTTAAAGCTAGTAGAAACTTGGGCAATTATTTTGTTTTATTGTTAGACTCATTAAAGGGAAAACCCACAAATATGTTTTATTAGCATTTTTGACAACTTAACGTAAATATAAGACATAATTACTTATGTCTGGCTCTCAAATTTTATTACAATCCAGGGTTCTATTAAAATATTTTAAACCTTTGGATATCAGAAATATAAAAGCTTGTCTGGTGGAATACAGCAAGACACTAGCTAATGTTGTTTTGTCCTTTCTGTCAATTTAGCTGCATCAGTTTGTGTGGCACATTGCAAATGGTATTGCTAATCAATGCAATGTAGGCACTGGAAAATGAAGATATGCAGTTTTACACTCACTTGTGATCTTTACTGAGATGTAATCAAAGTCTCTTTAAAAATCTTTAATCACACAATATACAGGCAGACCATTTTCAACTATCTCCTGCTTAGGACATATGACTAAGTCTCAGTGCATGCTCCTGAATTACAATGATAAATGTGTTTTTAAACGCCCATGTTTGTACTAAATAAGACAAAATACATCACATTTGGCCTTCCATTGTATTAGTCCATCTTAATGTCATTTGTCATAATGATGTTACACCACCCTAAAACTGATTTGTGCAAGTGTTAAAGTACTGTTCTATGCACCAACATCAAAAATCTAAATCTGGGAATGCAATGCTCAATCTCCATAGGAAAACTAGTACCTTGCTTCTTTCTGTTAAGCAGTCAGTGGTAATTGGGGGTTTTACCTACACATCAGGCTGCATGTCTGTAATGACACTGCTCTCTTAAGTTGATTTAGACATACTGACAGCAACATCTCTTCCACAAGAGCTTACATGATACCAGCTTTGGGGAAGCATCCAGGTGACATAAAAATCTATTGTTTAATATGGCAAAAGTTACAAAATTTTAAAATTAAAAAACATAAATCAACTCAGATTTTCTAAGGAATACTAAAGAAAGCAGATGTCTCTAAAGTGAATAGTGCAATCCTTGAAGTTGATGTAAAATGTCATTGCTCTCAGATGAAAAAAAAAAAAAAGAAAATCCTAGGAAAAGTTTTACTGCACCTGCAGGGTCTGCCTACATCTAAACTTACTGAACTACAGATAAATGAAGCAAAAAGCTGTGTGTGAAGGCCTCATGCATCACTGAATAAATATTTGTTCTCTCAGACCTTACTCTTGCTTTTTCTTTTCCATTCCCAAATAATGACAGCTGGAAACTGCATAACAATGCACCCACTTAAAATTCAGGTATGAGTTCTTCATAACTGTACCAAAGAAACTTCGCCTTCGAAAATAAGACACCTGCACTTAGATCCAAGTTATGCTTTCCTCCTTTACTTTAGTAGATAAACACACAGTAGCCTATACCAAAGTTTGAAAGCATAAAAGCAGCCATGCCAAATGACAAATTATCATTTTCTGTGCATCTTTCAATAGTTTTGAAAAAATTAAGTCAAACCACAAAAGGGTAAAAAACAGAGTGAGAATTCATATCAATTAAGGTGGCAGATATACTTCAAACTGAGAAAAAACTCTCCCCCTATAATGTCAAAATGCCATTGAAAACTATTAACACACTTCCCTTATAGTCCTGAAAATTGTGCTACAGCTACCCCAATTCATCTTTTGTACCCACTTTTATATACACCTCTGCAGAACTACTAGACATCCAGGCATTTAAGAAAATCTAACATATGCAATCTTGAAAAATATGTATCCAGATTAATGTATTTGAAGAGAAAGATGCTCTTAAAACAACAGAAATAACAATTTTAGTAAACTAAACCTAACAGCAACAGAAAATCCTGTTAGCTAAATGTGGCACTCTCAAGAAAACAATGAAATTATAATGCAAGTAGAAATAAAACAGAGACACAGAAAGACCACCATCCTGACATATTAAAAATTTGAAGGTTAAAAAGCCATTGATTTGAAGGTCAAAAAGCCAATGGCAACTATAAAATTGCTAAAATATTAATTTGAAACCACAGCACACAATTTCTAGAAGCAAAGCATCAGAAATTTTCTCATCTGTGGTAAGTGGAAGTTCTTGATGATATGTGACTTAGCCTAAACCATCAATATATTTTTAGTATGTTATAATAAAAAGCAACCCATAGTAGGGTAATTGTCCAAAGAAAATTAAGACAGAATTAATCTCAGCATTAGCTGCAGGAAGAAGAAGAAGAAACAAATGAAAAGAAAAGGGGGTGAAACTGACTAAATGAAGAAATATTCTGGTAATCTCATCCTTTAAGACTCACCTGTCTTAAAAGATGAGATTATCAGAATATTTCTTCCTTTAAATGTGCACAACAAAACTGAATTCTGCAAGCTACTGCACATACTGCCAGACCACTAAACTTTCCCTGTTCTTAACAACCAGGCTCAGAAAAAGCCACATCAAAAAAGTTTGCTACCATCCAGGACTAAAAAGGCAAAACAACTTAGTTAAACCCTCCCATCCCCAATGCACATACCTACAAGAGAAAAAAACCTTTAATTCTTGAATGATTTGGTCAAAATAGGAGAAATTAGATGAACAACCTATAAAGACATGTGGACAGACCAATATTAGATATGAGATAATGAAAAAACCTGTTCTTTAGAAAACAGATGGTGATTGCTGACTCACTGAAGACCTTGCAGAGCCATATACTGGATTTGTGTGGCAAAGCTTTGATAGCGGGGGGCTACAGGGGTGGCTTCTGTGAGAAGCTGCCAGAAGCTTCCCTCATGTCTGACAGAGCCAGTGCCTGCCACCTCCAAGACAGACCCACCACTGGCCAAGGCCAAGCCCATCAGCAGCTGTGGCAGTGCAGGGTAACAGTTAAGATGGGGGGGAAAGCCCTGTGCATTTTGTAGCCAGAGCAGGGAGTGAGAATATGTGAGAGAAACGGTCCTGCAGACACCAAGGTCAGTGCAGAAGGAGGTGGAGGAGATGCTCCAGGCAACTGAGCAGTTTCCCCTGCAGCCAGTGTGAAGACCATGGTGAGGCAGCTGTGCTCCTGCACTCCATTTAGGTCCATGACAAACCAGACTATTAGTGAAGTAACGAGACTGCAGAGGAGAAAAAAGGAGGATCACAAAAGCTGTTTTTCTCATACTTGGCAAATCTCTCTTCCCATGATGTTCTCTGAACTTGCTGTTCTAACTAATTAAGAAGTAACAAATTGTATGGAAACATTTTCTTATCTTAGTGTGCTGACCAGGTCAATTCAGTTTCTGAGCAATTCACTTCCAAACGCCCAACATATTTTGCTGCAAAGTTTTACCACTGCTTGCCATCATTGATAGAATTCATTTCTACCTGCTCCTGAGTTCCTCGCCACCAGCTGAGCACCTAGATGCAGACAGAAGCAAGAGGTGCTACAAAAGAAAACTTTTCTCCATTGAGTAAACTGTAGTATTTCACAACTTCTTGTTGTTTAAGATCAGAATACAATTCTCCTTAATATATGAAATACTTCTTGACAGATTATTTCAATCAAAATATCTATAAGTCTGGGTCCTTAAAAGGTACAAGAGATTGTATATAGAATTATGGGTATGTGTTGAGGTTATTGCTCATCTCCAAAACATGCTTCCTGCTTTAAAGATAATATTAGAATTTCAGCATGAGAAATGAGAAAGCAGATGAGAAAAAAAAAAGTTTACTTTTGAGATAGCTCCAGTGCACCTTCGAGCTTTGATATTTTCTGTTCACCTTCTTCTATATCACTTTTTTCATTTTCCTAGAACCAGCTGTCTATTCATAAAGCCAGAAATATATTGCTCAACATAACATCAGTATTCCTACTATAGCCCTGACAGATTAGAAAAGGTTGCTGAAAAGCAAATGCATATATGTAAATGTTTTTTCTATATTAAATGGAAACATCCCAAAACCTCAAATGATCCATGTGAAATTTTAATTATAACTTAACAGCTGTTTCAGCTAATTGAAGAATATCAGAAAGGTGATTTCCTTCTCATTGTAATTAAAGAGTTAAGCCTAATTTACTGTTGTCAGAATAAGACTAAATGCCAATCTGCTCTGCCTAATTATACAAAAAGGTAAACAGGAGAACTCCAAGACAGACATCAGAAGGCTCCCTCCTACCTCAAAAAAACCCCTAAATGCACATTTTTTCTGGCAAGATGGGCAATGACCTTTAAAGCAAGTGAGCAACTCACTCTAATTCTGCTTTGCCATCCCTTTATTAATTTTCCCTGGAAGCTGTTTTCATTTCCATTCCCTTGACTTCCAGCTTTATTGTCTAATATTGTGGCTCTGCATAAAGGTAAACATATGTTTTGCATTCACTAATGTGGTATTATCTAGTTGCCACCCGTGAAAGAAAAATACAATACTGAAGTAATATTGAAATACATGTCTTTCTATGACAATGAAACAGATTTTTCCTCATCTAACTCTGGAGGAAAATAGAGTGAATGAAAAAAAAATCTTTTTGATCTCTATCTGAAATACATATAATAAGCATACTTTCTAAATTACCCCATAAATACAATGGTCTTCATAACAAATACAATCCTTCCAAATGTACTGAACAAAAAGTGGAAGCTATGAGAGTTCAAAGTTTTTGTTTTTTAAGCAATCCAGTGAATAACAGACAACCTGTGCATGAGAACTTTTCTACTCCACCTTTTTCCACCTCTCTTGCAACACAGATGCCATTATTGAAGAGAAACAGGTAAGATTTACCAGAGACATAGAACCTGGCTATGGGTGTCAATAATAACCAGTGTAAAGTTAACTGAAGTGTGAGAAAATTCCTACGTACATATGTGTGTGTGTATGAATTAGGAAAGCATGCTACCTCCAACATGTTATATAAAACTCTAAAGAACTCAGAGTGGAATTTTGCTCCTATCTAGGTATAGGAGCAAAAGTGGTGAGAGATGAGTGAAGCAGGGCAACCTGGGAGCAGTATTTCCCTGATGAAAAGTGCATCTGTATATTTAATTCACATTTGCACCACACCTGAAATTCTGCATAGCTCAAGTGCAATCAGCATCAGACCCTAGCAAAAAGGAGAATAACAAGCAACACCACTATGTTGGATGTCAGCAGTAGATTGGGCAGCCAACTGAAAAATATTAAACTCATCACAGAATGGGGATTCAGGATGGAAGGGACCTGAAGGATCATATCTTTCCAATCCCCCTGACATGGGCAGAGACATCTTCCACTAGATCAAATTCCTTGAAGCTCCATCCAACCTGGTCTTGAACACTTCCAGAGAATGTTCATAGGTGTTGGACCATGTGAATCAAGGAAGAGCAAATACAATATGGAAGGCATTTTGGATGTCTTCGACAAGGGCCAGTGCTGTTGGAAATGAAGAGAGTCTCAGATTTGAATAGAACCTCATGTAACAGTAAGGTATCATGCACTGAATACAATCTGTGACCAGACAGCTACTGCTCTCAGTTCAGTTAATTATGGCTATTTTAAACAAACATAAACAAAATACAGAGAGCCAGTCATATACTGAAAATACTAGAGGTAAGTTTGTAGCAAGCACACTTTCTGCTCTTTGCTGCACAAGAATCTTTACATCAATTCCAGTCACATTTTAAGCACTAAACACTCTGCTTTTATGCTCAATTAATGTGACTTAATCCAGCCATAAGCAGAATATTTCAGAAAACCAGATTGTGCTGGGATTCCCTTGCCTCCTTGTGCTCTAGTGCTTCTGCTGACCTTGACAAATCTCTCAGTTCTCCTTCATACAATGTAATTTCCTACATCTTTTTAAATGGCCAAAAAGAGACAGCGTACAGCAAAAACTTAATGGGGAGTTATAAAAGCATACTTGAAAACCATCTCTGACTAATTAATTTCAAAGAAGAGAATAAAAGCTCCCAATTTTATGCTATACTGAATATTACAAACATAAATTGTAGACATCTATTTCAGTTGCCGTGCCCTTTGTAAAAAGCAGGGCTTAACTCTGAGGTCAGTGGGAACAGCTAAAGACATTACTCCACCTTCCTTCCACTGCTTTCTCACTCATTTATTTGTGCTTAACCCTCTGCCCAAATGTTATGAAAAATCTTAACACAGATTTATCTCAGGAACATTTACAGAAATACTTACCTTTGCAGGTATCATCTCATTGGTTAACTTCCCCAGATAAAAAGCTACTAGAATCAAATTATTTTACTACTCATCTTTCTCTGTCCTGCCAAAGTACATTTAACGCAATCTGTGTGATGAATGCGGCCTCATGAGAAGTGGGAGGGAAAATTAATTTGGGGGGTCTGACAATGAAAAGATCATTTGTCATTACTGAGCTGAGCTCTGCCAGCAAATGACTGTATTGTTAGATCCCAGTGGCTGCTACCTGTTCTCTGCCCCTTCCCTTAGCAAACTCCTCCTTCCTTAAGCTTTGGCTTGCTCTGAATGAAGGTTATTAGCGATACTAACCAGCCAGAGTGGGGAGCTTGGATGCAGTGGGGGTGGGATGTGAATTTGTTAGAACTAATTTGTCTAATGTTCGGTAACAAAGGCAAAGCGTCTGTGCTGTGAATTAATACAACATCAATCACTGACTAACTGTTTCAGTACATGTAATGAGAAAATTCCCAGGCCAACCCAATGCTCTGCAGAGGCAGCTGGGGAGATCATACTCTGAATTGCATTTTTATTTTAATGCAACTTCCATCTTTAAAGCAAGGAAGAACCTAGGGAGACTACTCTTGGCATGTATGCATGTGTGCGTATATATAGTCTTTCTTTCTATATATATATATTTTCATCTTAGAATAGAAGTATTTGGTTTGAAAAATAATGTCTCAGCTCAGTTGATTGTAAGATTCCTGGTTGAATGGGCCTTTTAATTTTCTTCAAGTTGTTAGATCTTCTCTCCAGTAGATTTCTTAACCACATAGTTAATCATCTTATTATAACTTCAGTTTGTATAAAAAGCAAAACATAATTGGAAGCATTTTAACATCCAGAACAGGGATTTTTTTTGTCCATTTCACTTGCTGATCACATTAATGGAAGAGAAAGAAACATGTATTTTAATACTTTTAGACTAAATGCAGTTACACCTGAGAAACACATCCAGTCACATTTCTTTAAGAAGGATATTTATTGCTTGCATTATAACAACTTCCCATTGTTTTCAGAAAACAGAAGAGCAAAACCAATTTTTGATATGAAAAAAATAAAAATCACTGTTGATCAAAAAATGCATCTAGCTAGCGATCAACTGGAACAGTTATTGGGCAACTCAACCATCACCTCTGGAAAGAATAAACAAATTTTGAGTGTAGGAGTGACAGAGGAGCCTAAAGAAGAAATCAAAACTAAAAAAAAAAATATGGAGAAGTTGATGAAAGACCTTTATTACAAAGGTAAAAATGAATGTGCCACTTACAACCAAAAGGCTCACTGAACTTTGTATACTGACTGCATGCTCCAGCATAACACACCCAGACTACTTGATATTCAGCCTTCTCAACTTGAGATGAGTGCAGTGAAGTAATGAAGACATTTTATCTCTTCCCAAGTCAGATAAGCAAAGTGTTGCAGGTCATTACCAAAGCACTCCTGTCACCTTCCCATTTATGCTATTACTCTGCTAAATATTTTGCCACCTTCAGCAGTGTAAGATTGCCTTACAGACATCTAGAATGCTGCCTAGATCAAACTGTAGGCTTTCAAAAGTGAAGGATATGCTGCAATACAGTCTAAATGCCTATGGATTTCACCCATCTTGTACTGCATGCACTGTTAGGCACAGGTCTCAAATAACACACACACAAAAAACAAGAAACCCCAAACCAAACTAAAACAAAAAACCCCAACAAAAAACCAAAACAACCCCCAAAAAACAACCCCCTCCTCAAGAAAACCAAGCAAAACCCCCAAAACAAACAAACAAAAAAATCCCCCAAAACACTACAACCCAAAACCAGCAACAAATAAAACCACTAAAAAACCCTACCAAATAAACACCCCAAAGTTAAAACCTGTGAATTCAAGGCAAATTTAGGGCCATACTATCCTCTTTGTCAGACAAGGCCTGCACTGCCACAACCCTGTCTCTAAGCCACTATGACACCGGGAAAACATCAGGAGGAAGCAAACCGTGGCCTTGTGTTTCTGATCAGGACAGTGTTGTGAAATATTATGATGTGATATTTTGGTAAAAACATCCTAGAATATGACTCTAGGAAACAGTACTTAAGAGTAGCCTGAAACAGAGAACAGAATATCATTTGCCTTTGACTAAGAAGGGTTGAGAGGGAGCCATGGCTGCCCAAAGTGGCATACAAAGGAAACTTATTTGTTTTCCAGCAAAGAAAGGATGAACTGCAGCCATTCTCCCCCAGTAGGCTTCAGAGTAACCCCTGGGAAAGGCTGAGTTTTGTATTCCTGTGGGAAAGAGACACTGGAACTAGTTGCCACTGCACTTTCATTTAAACCCATGTGCATTTATCAGAACAAAAATTATATATTTATGTGTTTAGGAATGGTCACACAGCATTCCAACCAAGCAGGACACCATCATAATGGTTAAATTAAACAACAGCTAAATTGAACATACAGAAGAAAAAAAAATTTACTTGTATTATTTAGCTGTGGAGCAATAACTTGACAAGATCAACTGAGAATTATCTAATATGTACCCAAAATGCCCCTTTACCACTTGCATGTCACATAAAAACCATTCCTGATAATACTTCGTGTGCATAAAAGTTAAGGCTTTAATTAGACGATGCACATACATGCTATTTTTATTGCTGGAAAAAGTAGATCCTTTAGCTCCAAACTGTATTAATGGAGAACTTAAGCCTCTTTTACTCAAAATGTACAATAAACAGCCTATAGCATCAGTCCTGGATGAGTCCTAGGAAGGAACCATGATTCAAACACAGAATTCTTTCCATTACTGTGACCACGGAAGGAAGTAATTAATTGCAACTAAATAGAGACTGCAGTGTATTTCCCTTTTCTTCTACTAGCTGGTGGATTGAGGCAGGTGCAGGAAATAAAAGCGACATATGACAACAGCCCCTCTTCTTCTGCCCAGCTGGATGGAGAACTACATGCAACCCTTTACCCAAGACTTCAATTCCCAGGACAAGGAAAAGAATTAGGAAGATTCTGTCTCCTTGGCCTTACAAAATGGTGTCTTCAGAGCTCTTTTGCAATTTGGTTCCCAATGAAAATAAAAAAATTAAATAAATACCAACGACTCAGTGGAGAAGCTCTGAATCACATACTGAAGGACTTTCTCTCCTTACATGTTCTACTTTGTTTCAATCCCTTTACATTAAAAAAAATAAAATCAAAGGAAATATGATTTATTATTTATTTAAAGGTACAAACAAGAAGAGTCTCTTACTCATTTAAGTGAGATAGCAATTGAATGGCAGTTATTATTGCCAGTTTAACTTTCCCTGTCATTATACCATAAAGCATGTGGTACTCTTGACACCACTTTCAGACTATTTCTACAGGCCTACTCATGAAAAATCATAAACCATTATACACCATGCAATGTTTGTAATGAATATATACATATATTTTGTTAATTTATGTCATGTTTCACACATATGAAGGGAATAAATCAGGAATAATTATTTCTCGATATAAAATAATCACTGTGTGTGAGTGTACACAGATTGTGGTTATGTTCAGCGCTTGCTTGTGGGAAAATGATAGATAAGATTACATTGTCATAATTTTTTATGGAGTAACAGTATTTAAAAGCCTTAATCAAAAGTAGTTATGCCAACATTTTCAATGACAATCGATGCAGAAAAAAAAGTCACACATTCAGACAGACTAAAATATCAGTTATCTTCTGCTGTTGGATTTTTTTGTTCTGTTTGGAGAGGCTGGGTGGTTTTGGGGTCAGTTGAGTGTATGGAATTAAATCCAGCTCCTAATCTGGTGAGTTATCTATGGTGTGCAAGGCAGACACCATCTATTATGTAGCACCAGTGAATGACAGTATGAATAGCAGCCTTTGCCAGTTAAAGCCGCGATAAGACCTGGATTCTGAGAGAAGTTCCTGCTCCAGAATGATCTCTATTGTTCCAGCCATCAGTTTGGGCAGAAAGACTGATTCAAAGATAAGACAGCAATGATGCTGGCCTTTTACACAGAAAAATATCACCAAATAATCAATTCACCTGCATGTAGAATGACATCTATCACGATGATTTAAAACAAAAATAAAATCCAGAGCCATGCTTTTAAAATTAATGACTTAAATATAAAGAATTTCTTAGACCCAGGATCTGATCCAAGGCAGAATTATTGTATATTCAGTGTTTGGATCCCCACAACTGATTATTTCCATAACTCTGGTAACAGCTCTCATATCAACCTCACCTTATTTGTAACTTCATTGTCGCTGATGGGCACATTTGCTGAACTTGAAGTAGCACCCTGCTGTTAACCTAGCTTTCTGCCAGCCCGGGCTGGCCTTTCTGTGCAGGAAGGACGCAGGAAGTGCTGAGCAGGAGCGCAGAACGCCACGCGTGACCACGGCCCCGCAGGCACGGCCGAGGACGCGCCGTTCTCCACAGGCCCGGCGGAGCGGCCGTTCAGCACCGCGGACAGCGCCGGGGACGGGGACGCGCCGGCCCCCCGCCCCAGGTGAGGATCTGCGGCACACGGTGTAACCCGAGCTATCTTCAGACCCTCCTCAGGAGCAACAAAAAAAAAGACCGGCTTCCTGAGCTCTTTTGGAAACTGTTGCTGAAATAGCAGAATACATTATCCAAGGCACTTAATTTTCTTAAGTTTCCAATCATAAACTGCCTCCATTAGAGTCTTTTAAGGAAAATAAATAACTGGAGGGCAAGGGACAGAGCCATAGAATTGACTGAAAAATTGTTAAGTGATGGGAAACAATGAGTAATGACAAGTGGCTGCCCCTCAAAATGAAGAAAATGTAGGAATAAATGCTCCTGGGGTTACTATTGAGATGAGCAATATTTATTGATGACTTGGAAATGGGACTGAACAAGTTAGGAACCATGCTAGTGGGAGTTTACTGGGTTTTTAAATTGGTAATTCTGGAAAGTTTTACAATCTTCAAGTAGCTAAAGAACCTAGATGATACTAGAAAACACCTCCAATAATACTAGAAGTGATAAAATGAAAATTTGTTACAAAAAAATAAATATGAGAAAACAGATCTCTGTTTCATTGTGCACTACAGCACTGTGAAACAGTTTTTTGAAACAGCAAAGTGAAAGCAGTGAGAACCAGCAGAGAGACATGAACAAATTAGAGGGCTGGGCAATCACCAACCATACGAAGTTCAACAAGAACAAGTACCAGATTCTGCATCTGGGACAAGACAACCTTGGATATACAGACTGGGGAATGACATGCTGGAAAGCAGAGCTGCCAAGAGGGACCTGGGGGTTTTGGTTGAGGGAAAGTTGAATTTAAGTCAGCAGTGCCCTGGCAACCAGGAGGGCCACCCCTGTCCTGGGGTGCATCAGGCACAGCATCACCAGCCAGGCAAGGGAGGGGATTGAGCCACTCTGCTCTGCACTGGGGCAGCCTCACCTCGAGTGCTGGGGGCTGGTTTGGGAGCCACAATATAAGACAGATATAAAGTAATTGGAGTGTGTCCAAAGAAGGGCCATGAAGTTGGTGAAGGGTCTAGAAGGGAAGCCATATGAGGAGCAACTGAGGTCACCTGGCTCATGTAAGCAGCTCATAGCTGCTTACAACTTCTTCACAAGACCAAGTGAAGGGGCAGGCACTGATATACTCTCTGGTGACAGGACCTGAGGGAACAGCCTGAAGTTGTGTCAGGAGAGGTTTAGATTGAACAAGACTGAACATTAGTAAAAGGTTTTTCACTCAAAGAGCGGTTGGGCACTGGAACAGGCTCCCCTGGGAAGTGGTCACAGCACCTGTCCAACAGAGTCCAGGAGGAGTTTGGATAAAATTCTTGGGAACATGGTGTGACTCTTGGGATTGTCCTGTGCAGGGCCAGGAGTTAGCCTCAATGAACTTTGTGAGTCCCTTCCACCTCATGATATTCTATGCTTCTATGATAACTGGGCAAGGGGTTTTTTTGCATATACTATATAGCATGCAATTATTCCATTTGCTTCTGGATATATGAAACTACACTTATTCTAGGAAACATCTAAGAAAAATCATCTGTCACAAGGATTGACTAAATTTAGTTTAAACAGATACAAGGTGATGCAAATTAAAAATAAAGTCCATAAACACTCTATATAATTTCCATAACGTATCACATCCTGATTACTCAGACTCTGAAGATCTGTTGAAAAGACTGAAAAATCTTCAAATTTAGCTGTTTAAAATCCACAATTATTCCATAGTCATTAACTTAAAAGCAAAATTCTTCAGAAGATCATTCTTTTTCTTTTACTAAATTTCTTCACACCATGAGGGAAAATGAGTGACATAAAATTTAAAAATATAGGCCTCATATCATACACCGGATACATTTGAATGTCTATTAGTGTATTCAGGACAAAAAAAAAAAATCACAGGAAAACAACTGACTGGTTCTAAGGCTGAACCAATAAACAGAAGGGAATAAAACAATTAACAAATTTCAGAATTTTATAGCAGCCAAAATTATGATACGTAGAGAGAATTTCATGCAGATATCCATAATTAGATAGGATACATTAAAATCTGATCAGGATCCACTCTTTTCTCTATTACATAAAATGGAAGGGGTTTTAAATGAAAAAACAGCAAATGCAGAAGCAATATAGAAAAACATTTCTCTTACATAGTCAATGGAACTGGCTGTCAAATCAGGTCATCGAGATAAAAACCATAGCTACGTTTTAAAAAGAACTGCATAATTTTATGACTGATAATAACATTTGTAGCTATGCCAGGTAAGACAATAAGGGTAATCAAATCTTATGCTTCAGGGTATGAGACAATGAATTGCAAGGTTTGGAAAGAAATGTGCAATGTCACACAAAGGGGTAAGATGCATTAGCCTTTTGGGAAGAGATTTACCTTCTTTTAAAATATCAAGGAATAGCCACTGCCAGAGGCATGGCACCAGACTACAGAGACCTGGTGTCTGATCTGCTGTGACAAATCCTTCGTTATTACGAGTTTGGCTTTGATAGACAATAGATTCTCCTGAGTCTTATGGAGCTGAATTCAAATTAAAAGCACATGCTCTATGAAAGCATAGCTTGGAGGAAGGATCTGAAGGACAGAACTGTTAGCCAGTAATTAAGAGTTCCGTACTGTGCATTCTGGCAGCAATTATTTTAACATAATTCTTAACAGAGTCTATTAAAGAGGAAATGCCAATTAGCAATAGCTTATTGCACAACAAAACAATGACTGCCGATATAATTTACTGCCATAAACCACACAGAGAATTGACTGCTAAAAAAAATTGGATGGTTAATTAAAAATGGGGGAGAGGAAGGAGAATCTATATACATTTAACATGCACAAGTCTGATGAAACTTCAGTTCCTACACAGAAAGCTCAATTCAGAATCATGTTAAACTATCCAGGCTATGCATATTATTTGAAACACCTTTTAAATTAGAGTGAAATTATGATGTTCTGCATACAATTTTTCAGATTGTTCATACTTGCGAACCAGTCAGTTATCCATTTGAGAGAAAAATTTGTAGGCACACTGTTATTCCCACACTTCACATCAACAAGAAGGACGCCAAAAGAAGAGGCAAAAAGGAGCCTTGATCTTAGCCAAACAATCTGGGTCCATATACAGAAGACAATTTTCTGTTATAAGGTTTTCTAGGAATACTGCAAATTACTTCCCTGAATTACTGACCTTGATTTTCCAGCCTAGCCTGAGCCCTGTATTTTCCCTCATCCAGTTGTTCCATCAAAATGAAATATAAGTGACATAGAAAACATGCAGCTAGTGTTGTGCAAAGAAAATGGGGAGTTAGGAAGGTGTTGCTGTGCAAGAAAAGCCTCCAAAAAGGTCTAAAGTGTGCTTTTCCAGGCTTATAAAAGTGAAATTAGAACTGCAAGCCTGGCAAAGATCTGCTAGTTGACTTTGCTTCTTAGTTCTGACAAATAAGAAGAAACCTCTGTATATTTCTACCTTACAGAAAACGATGGCAGCAGGAGGAGAGAATTACCTTTAGTCTGGAGACAGAGTGCCTGCACTACAACCTGTCCCATTAAGCTGATAAAACAAACCAACACAGGAACCTGGTATGCAACGGCACTGATGCACACAAAACGACAAGACAGATGAAAAGAGAAGGGTGAAGTTTGCAGTCATAAGAGCTTCACTGTTTTGCAATCAAGATGTTCAGCTATGTGGAAACACAGTTTGGCAGTGTCATCACCTAGAAGACTGTAGTTCCTCATAAGACTGAAAGGAAGGAAGAGAAAGAAAAATGATGCTTTTGCTTTCCCCCTAGAGGGTGGCAAAAAAATTGAAGTGAGAAATTTTTTTATGGTTTTATTTTTTTGTTAATGTGATAGCTGGAGACTATCTGCAGACCACTTTCAAATATGTCTGATTTTGTTTACAAAAGCTCTCTTTATCAGTTTCTAGTTTTAAGCCTTATTTGGGGATCTAAAAATGGAATGGAATTCTTTGGGTCCCTGTATTGAATCTGAGAATTAATTATCTCTTGCCCCAATAAATTAGAAGCAATCTTTGCTTTTAAAATAGAACATAACTCAAATGTGTTTTGTCTACCTCAGAGTGAGCTCATGCTTTCTGAAGTTGTGGGTCACAGGCAGCACTGCAGAAGATGGCATCTATTTATTGATGAACCACCTGATTGATCTGGTTTAAATTTTAGAAGAGATTTAGCCTCTGGAGAGAAAACAGCTTTTATTTTTCCTTTAGACACATTGTCAGTGAACTTTTAGCACAGTTAGCTGCCATAAATAAAAGTGAAAAATCATCAAACCTGAACTTGGAAATAAATAATGGTTATAAACTATCCTATGGGCCTGATTTGATTGTTAGTGAAATCAAGTAATTACCTACTTGACCTCATCTTCTCAGATGATGTGTTAATCCCCTTCTCATAAATTATTAGCATATGTAGTAGGTCAACTAACATATTACTTAAAAAAGAAAAACAGAGCTGAAGGATTTTTTAGATTTTTCCCTTTTAAAATAGCACTAAAATATTTCTTTTAATTCTACATATTTATCAGGGTTAAGCTCTGGTAATATGTGTAATAAATACGTGAAAGGCCTAAGAGTGTCTTCCAAATCTAAGAAGTCAGACATTTCTTTCTTATTAGACTCTTTCTCCAGATACAGAGAATTTTATCAAACTATTATTTTCATCAAAACTTATCAAAAAGATTGTCTGTTTCTGCTTCAAAATCTACTATTGTTACTGAGAAGATGCATTTTTGGAAGGTAACACAATCATAATAAACAGTGTTCAGATTCCCTATTAGATTTGCTCCAAAACACTTTGTTAAACACATATATATAGCTTTTAATTCTTTTGCTACTGTTCAGTAGAAAATATTATAGGTTTTATAAAGGAAGATATTAGACAACTACAGACCTGAAACAAACATCAAGATATTACCACTACACGTACAGAGAAATAGATATATTTCTTTAACAGTGCACAGCACAGACACCTGTACACTGGTATGAGCATCATAGATTCTTGGGAATGCACATATAGACTTCTGGTTTCAAATTGGAGGCTTGTTCCTAGTAAGCTCCTAATTTTACTGAAATACAGACTACTAAATAACAAAACAGAGCAGCAAGCTTTCCTCTAAAAAGAGATGGAGCTCAAAGCTAGGATTATTCATATCACATTATTTATAAGAGTTCCTATTTAGATTTTCTTCTATGCTAGTCTAGAAAAAAATGCTTTTAAATTTATGTCAGCAAATCCTAACCTGTGAAATACAGTTCTCTAGAAGACAAAAGAAAACTCTGGACAGAGTAGCCACAACTCAAAAATAAACTTCTCAAAAGCATTCTTAGAGATGTATGTGCTATTCTTATGGAAATGCTTCTTCAGGGATTTGGCTAACAAAGATCTTACTCTTAGGCACCAAACCCTTTATTCCCCCTGAATGTGCCCATTCCTCTTTTTTTTTTTTTTCTTTTTCATACCAAATTAAATGTAGATACTATCACTGCCATATCTAGGCTGGGTAAAATGGACCATAAAGGAGCATCAGAAGACACTGTGCATGCAAAAGCCTGGTTTTATCTCTAAAAATCTGTTCTATGCCTCCTTATAAAAAAAAAGTTGTTCCCATTCTAGCATTCTGCTTTAAAATACAATGCTATGCCTATTACAACCACAAAATTATATTTGAACTATTTTAGCTAAAGGTACAGGCTGGAAAAGCTCTTGATTTTCTCAACTGCCCACTGTTTTCTAATTACGCATCATAGTTTTGCTTGACAGTAGCATAGGAGGTGAAAATATAGAGGTGATCTGTTGAACATTTTCCATTTTACCAAACTTGGTCACCAAGCTGCGCTTTGCCTATAGAAAATGACTTTCTGTTTTTCTTTCTTCACAAAGAAACTTGCTCATTCCCTTCACTCAGGCACTGAACTTTCTGAGACATGAAGACTCCAAGAATTCAGAATCTCTTGCTGAAGGAGGCTTCAATGGGCATTGTGTAGTGGTTCACTTACTCTGTTCCAGACCTGGCAGAGCAGCCAGCTTGGAAACGGGTATAGAATTGAGATATTTTGTGATCTCTTCAATGTAAACAAAATATTAGACCCGAAATCAGGCAATTCAGCTCAGTTACTCTAACAAACATAATGCATATGTTTTTCCTTACGGATTCCTTATGCATAAATTTTTCCTTACAGTTAGCTCTTTGAACCTCAAAAGATACTTGCTCTTATTTGAACTCCTGAAGGAAAAGAGTTAATGTTAATCCTCCTTAGCAAATTTCCACTTTTGTCCCTTTTTTTTCTTTCTTTTTCATACCAAATTAAATGAAGATACTATCACTGCCATATCTAGGATAACTTTATTCTTTATCCTGACCAAAAAGCTGTTGTGAAGGGTTAGAAGAATACTACGCCACCAAACCTTGCCCTTCTGCTTCGAAATTAGAAATGTAGACAGTGTTGAGTTTTACAGATGTAGGAGACACAAGTTCTGCCCAAGCTATATCTCTACCCTTGTATATATTATGACATCATAATGGCTCCATCAGCTATAATAAAAAATGAATTCCCTTGACATATATTACCCGTAAGTGCAGCGCAGTAAATAAATGATTCATGCAAGTTCAATTACAAGGGTATGATGTCTATAAATGCTAAGTACCTGCAAGATAGCAACAGTAAAGGAAATGAACCCATGCAGTGTTAAAAATGCCTTTCAGCTAAGATTTCTGACCATACCTTTCATCTCTTTTTACATGATTTTACATGTCTTTTACTAAGCACACTCATGGTAACAATCCACTAGAAGGTTACATACAGAGTAGTGTTTCTATCCTTACTATGGATAACTCTAAAAATAGAACTAGGTTGCTCTTTTGCTCCAGAGGCAGTAAAGAAATCTTTTTAAGAACTGAAACTCCCACTGAATTTAAGACTCCACCTCTGCTTCCTGTAGGATAAATTACTAAGCCTTTAAAATGAAAAATCTCTACCCATGATGATTTACATGCATGCAGTTTAAACACAGTATATTTCATGTTCATGTATTTTGTTTCCTAAATATATGTAGGATGACATTACAAACACAGTTTCTTATCTTTTACAACTATTTATAGGAAACAATAGCTCAAGGAGTAGATGATCTACTCTAAATCACATATAGTTGATAATCCTTAGCAAATGCATTTCTAAGTCTATATACATTTTACAAGACAACCACTCATGGTAGGAAGTTTTGAATATTATTAGCAAAAACTAATTTCTGAATGGATTTGGAGTAATGCTATCATAGATTTATGCAGGTTTACAGTTACCCATTTACACACAAATGAAATAAGGACTGTCACAAGGACTTCCTAAATTTACTCCCCATCTCTACTGGGAGACAGCACTGATGGGTTAAAGAGACCTTCCAGGAGAACAGAGTATCACTGGTAAGTCATTACTACGTCTGGTCTTACCCCAGTGTTAAAAAGTGGAGCAAAAAACATAGCACATGGTTTAAATATACCCTCCACAAGTATATATTATCATAACTAGTAGCAATTTGGCTATCTTGGGTAGTGACTTAAATAAGAAACGAAGCTTGAACTTTTGTTAAACTCTCAGTTTTCACAAATTCCTACAAAACAGGTTCCAGAGATAAAATAAAATCCCCAGGCCGACCTTCTCCAACTCATTTACTATTCTTTTCATTCATGTGGATTTTAATTCATGCAAAATTCCTCAACACACTCATCCAGTACTAGCAATGCAGCCACAAGACTTTTTGAGATTTTTTTTTGATGGATGACGGTGAATTTGTATTTTTTAAGGTTCCACTTTACAATAAACAGCATATTTTAATGTCTTCTATGTTATTGTGTTTAGTTTCATTCTCGATACAATTAGAAAAATCAACAATAAATTTGGAAATTTCCTGTCTTCTGGACAGGGCATTGAAGCCTCCATGTTTGACTGCAAGAGTTTTACAAGTCTACTTTTAGCAACTGAGTCTTGAAATGTCTTTCACCCAACCCAAAGGGCAGATGCCTGTGGGGTGGATCAAAACTGCATAATGCAAGAAATGAGAAATGCAAATGTCAGTTTGCTTATTTCACTGTTATGGCCATGAAAGAAAAAATAATTTGTCTAGCACAGGAATCTCTCATTGTGATAAAATAAATGTGTGAGAACAAGGACAGGTAGAGTTCAAAATTACACTGTACAAAGAAATAACACACATATTTACATTCAAACTATTTGAGTCCACAAGGTCAGGGACTGACATTCAGAGGCCATTTTTACCATAAGCAATATCAAGGAAAAATACCTCTTCTAGGTTTGATGCTTATTTGATATCAAAACAGTATAAGACAGCTGCTGAACATGAACAGAAAGTTGCAGTACATTTTGTTCGCTTTTTTAACATATGGATGTAAACTATTAGAACTTACAGTATCAGCCACAGAAAAAAATCTTAGACCAATAAATCCTTAAGTCTTTTTAAGTGGAAGTAACTAAACCTGTTGTCTAAGACTAAAACACTTGAGTATGCAATTCCCCTATACTGTACCAAAAATTCGCTGGGAGAGATCATTCATAAAATATCAATGCATCATTATTTATTAATGAATTTAAAAGTGACACCATCCCCTTCAACTCTTCTTTTCACACATGCACAGCTTGATTCTAAACAAAGATGCAAATGAAATAAAGAGGAGGCAAATGATCTGAACTCCTTATTTTACAGCAGCCAAATGATCTGAACTGCAGGGCAGTGAAGTGTTTTTATACAAGAAACATGCATCAGGGCTTCTGCCAAATTTTATGAATTAGTAATAACAATATTGTCTGACATGTATATTTCTTCTCAACCCTTAAATGGATTTAAAGGCTGATCCTTATACTCACCTCCCTTGAAAATTCTACCATATTGCAGTATTTATCTTTATGAATTCCTTCACTGGTTTTTAATTTCACATTTTTCCTTTCTTTTTAAAGCAGTAAACATTGCTGTAGAGCTGTATTAAAAATAGATGTACACTATTAACTTAGATCACAAGTGTAAACAGAAGCTACCACTAACAATTCTGCATACTGATTTTTTTTCTCTTTTTTTTTAATTATGCAAAAAATGTAGCAAATTTTAAATGGGCTTTACTTCTAGTTCAGTACTGTGATTAATTTGGTGTTTGGCTAAGAATATGAGGCCCCTAAATATCCTTTCAGGGATAGCTGGAAGAATCACACTACTGGTTTTTACTAAATCAGTGTTCTCTTTCGAAGTTCTAGCATATGCCATAAGATCTAGAGACAGTTTAGAAAGGCAGAAACACAGATGCTGTCCACTGGAAAATGTACCTTAACTACCCACATTCATGTTCTTCACAAGTCTGTGCTTGGAATGGGAAGCAGCTCAGGATTCAGAAGTACCTTGGATTCTTGAGGCACTTGAAAGAAAACACGTATCTGGTACCAGCACCACACCCTCAACTTCAGTGTGCCGCAGCTGTACCTCCCAAAACTTTTATCTCTTAAGAATACAGTAGCAGGGCTACAGGAAGGTTATGTGTAGTCAGAGAACAAAAGGCAGAGCTGTTCATACACGTCTTTGCCTTGATCAAGATGCACCAAGACTGTACAAGACTGAGTCTGCACTACCAGTTGTGGTAAAACTGCAGTTCTGAATCCAAAATCTGAGTTACAGTTCTGCTCCTGATGTCCACACTCAAATAGAAATATCAGAAGACAGGTCAACATATAGAAACAGGAAAAACAGGTCATTCCCCAAACAAGCTGTTCCCATAACCCACTCTAGGAATAACCCTAATTTCTAAAATGGCAAGTACAGCTTCCTGTTCACTCAGACTCAAACAACACCAAGCACTTACTGCTGTAATGGAGAAGGAACCTGCCACAGCAATTCTGCTGTTAGAGGATGAGTCTCCTGAGTCCCCCTAAAAATGTCAATGAATAGGATAAACTCAGCTCCTCTAACACATCTTTTGGAGGAGATGATCTCCATCTCATTGTGGAGAGAAGATACAATGATCAACCTCACTTGGTGAATATCCATTGTAAATATGCAACATAAATAGATATTAATGTAGCTTGAACAGACCACTAAGTGAGTAGGCTCCAAGAACCTTAGCAGACCAAGGCAACAGAAACCCTCACTTTTTGGATCCCTTTGTTCCCTAAGGAGTCTCTGCTAGCAAGTCTTACGTTCTCACAGATGAGTGCATAAAACCAAATAAAAAGCTAACAATTTTAAGATGCTCTATTAACAAGAATAACAAATATTCTAAATAATATTCCTCTAAGATTTTTCTCAATTATTTTGACTCCTGATTATTTTTCCTCACACTTGGCTAGCTCTTTCAGTCTACATTGTACTTTTTTAGATTAAATTATGGTTAGCAAAAGTAGGACTAACAGATTTACCAGGTTTTTCTGTTGCCTTAAGATTTAATGATCACAAAAGAATATTTCAAAATTTCTATTAAAAACTTATGAAATTAAGATTTACCAGACAGGTTTGAAATCCAAGTTTCCAAACAGCAAATGCCTGGTGATATTAAGACCAGAAATACTTCAGGGGAAATAAAATTGCTCTAGATTGCATTTTTCACATGTTGGCATCAGTGTTCAGATTGCCCAATGATTCAACTAATCTTTTTAATGACACCTTGCAACAGGCAATTGTAAAGGTGATCCTGCTGTTGCAGTAATGGACAATCTGACTCCTGTTTGATATGGTGGCGATTTTCTGAACCATCATTATATCTCTAAGGGTATCAGTTTTGAAACTAGCAGTTTATTGCTGCAGATGACCTGCTTCCAATGTGATAGATATCATTCTCTCATGCCCATCAGATTTGCATCTCTACTTTCTTCTTATCCATTTTTCTTTTGCATCTCGAAGCAACCTTGTGCATTAGTGCTATTCAGTATGGCAGAGCCTCACATTAAAGCATCAGTATTGTAAGTGTGGATTTGCCATACAGTTCCATCTTTGACTAAAATATGCCAGTATTTTACTAAAATAAGTTCCACCACTGGAAATAAACACCAAGAGCAATACTTTTCCATGCAACATTCCTTTTATTTTCCAGAGCCCTGCTTAAGAAAGACCTGCAATTGACTGATTACTTAGCAACCTCACCGAGTCTGATAGACTCACGCTGTGATAATGGAACTATCAATGCAGTTATAATGTACTTACACTCTGTAGATAGCTGTTTCAAATGGAGCAACATTCCCTTCCAGCCCAATGCTTCTCTGCAAGGCTGGAAGGCCTGGTAAAGATTGAATAGATACCCTTAAAAAGAGCAAGTTAATACAAGGTTTCACTGACCACTGGTCCTCCATGCTGCATTAAATGTTGCTGATGCCAATTTTTTTTCCATTCTATTTTCTCACTTAATATAAAGTTTTAAACTGATTTTCTGTGGAGAAGAGCAAAGTAACAAACACCTTTAATGTATTTGCCTACTTTATATTACTTCGCAGTAAAAATATCTACATAACCAATGATTAGCAAGTGACCACGTTCCATGCTATTAGCATGTAATGCAGCCTAAATTTTTTAAAGAAATATTTCACAAAGCAGACTAGAAAGTCTAAATCATGAGGATATTATTTGTGTCAAAAAGGTACTTACTTAGTTGTAAAATGTGACAAAAGGGCATTTACAAAAGTGCATGAACAGCAGTCAAATCTAAGACCCAACTTCACTGTCTATATCTGAAACACATTACAAAAAACCCACCCCAAAGAAACGCAACCAAACCAACCAACACAACAAAAACCCCCNACTGCCCCAAATACTACTAAAACCAACTAAAAAAACCCAGACCCACATCTCTTCCTCATTGTAAAGAGCATGGATGGCTGAGCTCAGATCCAAAAAATGCACTCCATCCCCCAAATAGTAGCTTCATTCACCATGCCCCCTGGAACCAAGCCCTACTTCATGAACAAGATGGTCTGAGAAAAAGGTAATTGATATAGGCCAAAGTTGTGCCTGTAACAATATATGTAGCAAAGTTATATGCAGCATTCAAAAAATAAATGCCACAGAGCTCAGGCCAAACTGGCTACACTAATACAATCACAGCGGGGCTCACCGAAATCTCACCTAGTTTTAAATTCTTTGACATATAAAGAAATGAACAGGCATCACAGATGTACTACCAGCCTCTCAGTACCAGAATGTCATTAGACGCCTGTGCTAAACACCTCCATTCCTCCAGTGTAACCTTTATCATTTAGGCATCTAAACATACTCATTTGGACTTCACATGTAGTCTCTGGGGACACACAAGCATCTCAGGAGATTCTTTTGTTTTTACCTCAACTAAATGCTCTGGCAGAGATGGCTGTTGCCTTACACACTTTACACAGAGCCTGGTTTAAACACATTTCAAAACTATAATGCCTCAATTTGGATTGTGAAGCCATGCAAAAGGAATCATGCCTCAGTAGAACCTAAACTTGTTTGAAAGCTTGATTTACAGTCAATTTTAGTTTTATCACAGTAGCAATTCACAGTGCATCTGAGTCAAACATCTTTAATGGGCTATAATACTTTATTTTTTTAGATACGCCCCCACACATCACCTTCAAAGTAGCAGATTACTGGCACAAAAGGGGAAAAGAAAATCAACACAGCTGTACAGACTTCGTATTATCAGGGGGAGAAAAAAAAGTCAACATTAGTAGGTCAGATGTTCTCAGGATGGCCAGGCATGGTTGTGGCCACTGGACAGTATATAATGAACCAATCGAAGTTCATTGAGAATTTAGAGAGAATGAAGAATTTGGAGACAAGAAATCAAGCACAGCACCTGTCCTTAAAAATGGAAGAAGCAGTCAGAAAGAAGTGAAAAACAGTCTTCTACTTTCAATAACTGGAAAGACAGTAAAACAAATTATTAAACAATTAATTTTAAAGGACCTTAAGGATAATGTGATAAGGAACACACAATTTGGGTCTTCCAAGAAGAAATCAGTCAGGCCAATCTCATTTCCTTCTCTGACAGACCAACTGCTGTATTGGATAAGGAACAGGCAGTAGATGTGATATAGCCTGACCACTAAAGATGTTGATGCTGTCACACGTGACATCCCCAGAAGCAGAAGAGAGAAATATGGTCAAGATTGAATTGCATTCAATTTAAAGGATTTATCAGCTCTTCTCCATCAAGCTTAGAAAAGGTATAAAGAAGATCTGCAATGACTTGTCTCAGGTCCTGGAAAACCTGCCATTTTTATGAATAGCTTAGATGAAAATAGTTTATACATGTATAACCCCGGCAGATGTCACTGCGCTGACAAATTTTTTGCAATTTTAAGACCAACTTTGAAAAATCAGGACTGGACAATGCACATGCACATAAATATATTGGGAGCAATTGACTAGACACCAACAGGACAAAAAGTCTGGAGTGATAGCATTTTACCAGAAGAACAAGAAAGACAATAACAGCCTTCCAGTATGGGAAATTGTTACTGCCAGGTGACCATTAGTTGTTTTCCGTGTTCACTGAGAAAAGAGAGAGATGCAATCATCCTAATCTGCTCTGTGAGAATGGACTGGTAAAAAAAAACCAGCACAAAACACAAACCCACAGCTATAATACAACTCTTTCCCATGCTTTTTAGTCCCAATTGAGATTGGGAAAATACCAACACAGGAGGTTCTCCATATTCTTTAGTATCTGTTAAGGATGGTCATGAGTCTCATCCTATAGAACAGAGATTTGAATGAGAATAATTCTTGAGGCTTCTTCTCAGATTTCATATCCTAATATCTTGCAAAAGTAAGAACTGTCATTTATCTATGGCTGTTCTTTGACTAGGCTTTCATTTACATTGGGTATGCATCATCATCATCCTCCTTATTTATTTCTCTTTCCCTCCACAAGCCAGTAAAAACCAATCAAGACAATAGAAGCTCCATTTATATGTGTTGATTCAAATTACTGCTAATTCAGTATTCCATTTCAGTTGCAGAGGTTCACTGTTTAAGCACCAGAGAATACCAGAAACCACAGTGGTAACTTCTTAAAACTGGCTGGAAGATCATGAGTTGTGGGTTTGCATTAAGAGGTGATGAATAGACTTGACTGCAGAATCAAAGAAAATACACAAAAATCCTTCAACGGAGAATAAGTACAAAGTCAGCAAGGAAATTAAATGAAGCTTGCAGCATTTCTCTACTCACCATACACTTAGAAAAAGGCTTTCATTTTATGGGTATCAGATTGAAGCTTCTAGAAGGAACTCTTCCGTAAAATTTATGTGAAAGCTTATGGCACAACATTCATGCATTACGCTGTGGGTTTTTTTCAGATGACAGTATCTATGTTAACTTCTTGCATTCAGATAATAAATATGTTGACAGTAGAACATTAGGGTGTTTATCTGTTCTGTGATGGATAAAACTATACTCTGAATAAACAGCTTGGGAGACTGACCTTGCGCTAGCCACATGTGAAGAGCCACTCACCTGCCAGAAAAATATTCTTCTTTACAGGAAAGGGGGAGACAGCTTTTCCCTGTCAGGGTAGTTTTACAATGGAATATTGATACATACTGAAAAACAAGGAACTGAGGGAAAGGACTTCATACATTTATGACAGCTGCCACAATATCGCACTATTTTCTGACTTAGTTGAAATTGGACAATAAATCAATAAACCTCCAGCTGATTGTTACCTTCAGAGAAATATGATGCAACATAATTTAGAAGGTGATTTTAAGGAGTAATTCTCTGGAGATTTCATGACACACATTTGAGGTTTATTTTCTTTTTCCCCATGAAAAATGCTTTAAATCCATGTGTAAAATTGAAAAAGTTTTCATCCAACTAACCTGCTTTTGTCTCTTTCTTACCCTGCTTCTGTTTTCAGTCATATCAATATTATTACAGGGCACTGTTTTCAGATTTGAAGTCATACTGACTTTTGCTGAAGAGATTATAGCACAGAGAGTAATTCAGTTCATACATGCAGCTCATCTAGGTCCTGCCTTCAAAATGGTTTTTATGAGCACACCTCTGCACCCACATGCTTCACCCATCGAAGCACATACTGTATTCTGAAATTGAGCTCATAGCAAAAAATTCCTGAATTCCTTTCTTACTAAAGTAAAAAGAAAATAATTTGTGTTTTGAAACTGCATTTCATTCTATTTCAATGTTTAAAGTGGTTTTGTCATAAAATTTCATGGGCTGGCTGCTGGAAAACCAATCAGGTTAACAGTTTAAACACAACTACTCAAGCAACCCTATGCAGTTCTGCTGCATGCGTGAGTCCCACCACCTCCTTCAGTGATATAAGCAGATAGGCAAATGTTGGATTTTAAATACATCCCATAGTATCTCAAAATTACATTCCATGGTCTCTATCAAATAAGATTATCTTCATAAAAAGTAAAATGCAACTTAAAAATGAGAATGTAAGTTCATGTACTTAAAATCCAGCTGCATCCTCTGCCACATTCACATATACCCTTAAGTATTTGCATTTACCATGTAATGCCATCTTCACTTTCTTTAATTTTTTTGTTAAACTTTACATATGAATTGGTCTGATCCAACATTATACCATACTTGATAATACCTCCAAAACATAAACTAGATCTGTTAAAGATCCATCATGCCATTTTGTCTATAGCTGTAGTCAACAAGAGATGACCTTTCAGTCCTGCATATTCCTAAGAGTGTAATTAGACTTACTAAGCAATCTCTAGATTGACTTAAGTACTTAGCAGGGTATTAACAAGAGTTGAACTAAATTCAAGCTTCAGTTGCTTTAATTAATATAGAGTTTGAAAGCTTTCATTTGATGTGATAGTACAGAGAGAGCAGACGTTGAGACCTGGCAACACTCAGCTGTCTGCTGTCTTAGTAGAGAATACAGCAAAAGAGTGGCAAACAACATTAATTATACAGAAAACAAACTGTGATTAAGAAATGAAGGGTTTCCTGCAAGTTTAGTGACAGGTGTGATGCTATTAATTCATTAACAGTAAGACATGAAGGAACAATTACACAGGTAATTTTGATCATTCTCTGCAATGCACCATAGCTTTACAATACTTGAAAATGCCACATGAAAAGTACTACAGACAGATATACAGTCAAACCCTTAAAAAGCAAACCTTTAAAAAGTGCAAATTTTCCATTAAGCCACAAATCTGAATTTAGGTAATCCAAAGCCACATTCCAGAGGAAAGATGACTGACAATTCCATGGACAGGAGGAATTCTGAATTTCAGATTAAATTCAGTGAGCACACTGCATCTGCAAGTGAAATGACACACAAAACAATGTCAAACAAGCTGATAATCTTCAAAAAGCTGATGTGATCCTGAGACAATTTGCTTCACATACCCAGTATCACTGGCCACCTTTGCTCTAGGTTGCCAGATAGAATTTGCAGAATAAAGATGTGGGTCAATCCACAAGGTCAGATTTACTTTGTGAAAAAATTCACAGGAGAAGATAATTGCACTTCTCTTCTGCATTCTCTTCACACTTTACCATCCTGATTGCTTTAATGTTTTATGAAGAAATTGCAAGAAGGTGTTAATATTCTTATATATGTAATGTAATGCCAATTTAACCAAGAGATCTAACTTAACTGACTGTGAAGTTTTAAAATAATTCAGCTAAACAAGGACAGAATTTGGAGGTTGCTCACATTTTGATTTAAACTACACTAATACACAGTAATTTATACACTGCAACAGTTTTACTACTGTGACAGTTTTAATATTAATAAGGAACTGGTGTAAGCACAAATATCATTTGAAAGAAGTGAGGAAAGAACTAAAGAAGAGAAAAATTGAAACTGCACTGTCTTTCACTATACAACTCATAGCAGGAAATGGGTTTGCATGGTCAGATTTTGGAGCAGGGCCTTCTCAGTGATGGCTTCTGTGAGAAGCTTCTGTAAACTTCTTCTGTGTCCAGCAGAGCCAATGCCAGGAGGCTCCAAGACAGACCTGCCACTGGCCAAGGCTGAGCCAATCAGCAATGGCAGTAGTGCCACTGAGATAACTGATTTAAGAAGGAAAAAAGTTATTGCATAAAAGTAATTTTGACCAGGGAAAAGAAGAGTGAGAATAAGCGAGAGGAGCAACTCTTCAGAGACTCAGGTCCTTGGAGAAGGAGAGGGAGGAGGCATCAGAGCTGAGATTCCCCTGCAGCCCATGGTGCTGACCAAGGTGAGCCCACCGAGATCCACTGCAGTCAGTGGAGGAGACCATACCAGAGCAGGTGGATGCCTGAAGGCTGACCTGTGGGAAGCCTGCACTGGAGCAGGCTCCTGGCAGGACCTGTGGCTCCATGGAGAGGGAGGCCCACAATGGAGCAGGTTTAGGACTTGTGACCCTGTGGGGGACCCACACTGGAGCGGGCTGCTCCTGAAGGACCAACGCTGTGGAAAGGGACCCACATAGGAACAGTTCATGATGAACTGTATCCCGTGGGAGGGACTCACAATGGACAAGTTCATGGACTACTGTCTCCTGTGGGAGGGATCCCATGCTGGAGCAGGGCAAGGTTTCTTTTTCCTGAGGTAGAAGCAACAGCAGAAAAACATGTCATAACTGACTGTAACCCCTATTCCCTGTCTCTGTGCCCCACTGGGTGGGAGGAGGTAGAGCCTGGGAAGGTGGAAGATATGATGGGAAAGTACTTTTAAGGTTTATTTTACTTCTCATTATCCTGCTCTGATTTTGACTGGTAATAAATTCAGTTAATTTCCCCAAGTCAAGAGTGTTTCTGTGACAGTAATCAGTGAGTGATGACTCCTTGTCTTTATCTCAACTCATCACCCTTTCATTGTATTTTCTTTCCCCTGCCCAGCTGCAGAAGGGAGTGATAGATCTGCTTTTGGTGGGTACCCAGCATCCAGCCATGGTCAAACCATCACAAACAGTCAGTAAGCTGAAAAGAGATCCTACTTTTCATGAAAACAGGAGCAACTCTCCTTTAGTTGTGAAATATTTGATGCAAAGAAATTTGCATAGCGCACAACCCTGAAAATATCCATTCTAGCCAGGCAGCAGCACATACAGGGAAAAATAAAAGTGTTAATTTTATCTGCTTAACATCAGCATCAGTGAAACTGCAAGTATAAGCTGAAGGCACATTATCATGTAATGATTTCTCAATGCACCCAGGGACCAGTTTTCAAATTAAACATGAGCAGATGGAAAGGCAAACTATTCCAAATATGAAGCAAAATGTTCCAGTTTAGGAAGGTTTTCCCCACACACAAGTTTTACCTGTTTAAATAAATAGGTTCAGTTAAACCACTGTAAATCCATGTTCAGCATCCTGTGTTTTATCTCTCACTGTGAATATGATTGCCTTTTGGATCTTAGGGGAAAAGGGCATTATTTGGTCAGTAGTTTTTGACTACTGGAAATACTTTCTGATGTTAGGTATGAGCTCACAGGGACTCCTAATAGATTCTGAACTTTTTTTTAATGACTTCCCTTCCCACCCCCTCATATTCTTAATATGGGACGTGGCTAAATGATTCTTTCTAGGGGGTCATTTTCAAAGAAGTCATAATGATCACTGTGAAAACTGGAAGTCTCTTGGTGTTTCCCCAAGGCAAAGAAATACTGCATACCAGAAAGGGTGTATAATAGATTTTTATTTTAATTAAATGTTTTCTAGATCTCTTATTCCAGTTAGAGAATCATTTTAATTCTAAAGCTTCACTAGAAACTGACTGCTGTTTTTGGAAACTGGTGAGTCAAGTCACAATTCTTCCATCTGCCTGGTAAAGATACTATCTACATGAGGCATAGTAATAATACCTTTCCTAGGTAATTACCTAGGAAAGGTATTATTCCATCCAAATGTATGTATATGCAAAGGAAATTGTTCTTAAAGAGGTCAGTGGTGGGTCACAACAAACAGCTCAATGATTAAACAAAGATACACATCCAGTCATTACATTTGCTAATACCGTATCAACCCATTGTTCTGCACAGCTTCCCTCTTGGTACATTATTAGAAACCTATACAATCTCCTACATTGTATATTCCTATCTGGAGACAGAAAACATAAATTATGCAAGATATCAATAAATAAGAGCTCCTAAATGGTCTTTAACAATAAAAACTGCTGACCTTATGCATGGCTGAGTTGCAAATCCAACAGAACAACAACCAGATAAATACTGCTAATAGGTATAGTTCAAAAATAAAAACCTTAAATTGCCAGAGACCATGACCTTCTAAACAATGCCTGCTTTTTATTCTTTACATTCCCAGAAATCATCTCAGTGGTTATTTGGTTTAGCCCTTTGGAGCTGAAACTTGGGTGTGTGAAGCTTCTCCTCTCAAGATCTTTCAAGACAAAGAATGTGTCCCCATCTCTGCACAGAGAAGGTGGACACTTAAGGCTCTGGCTACCTTGCAGAATTGAGCCATTTGAAATGAACTGGTTGTGATGGACCAGGCTAAGCAGAAATGTCCATATTTTTCATGTGGGCATTGATAATAGATTCACCAATTGACAGTTCACTGTCCATGCTGAGCACTGTTAGAAGATATTTTTTCTTTGTTACAGAATTAAGTCTCTGACTTTGAACTCCTGCCATTATGGGCACAACTGCAACACCTGCAGGCCTGGCAATACTGAAATGGCACAAGAGCTCAAATGAGCTCCTAATAGAAGGATGGTTTGGATAATAGGAAAATAGGGAAGTTTAAACATAAGAGCAAGTTGAATCTTCTCAGGAGCCTATGTCCACACTGGGACCAAGACCAGACAGGACCAAATGATTTGGAATCAATGTTCTTACACCTATAGTTAGCAACATGGTGTAGTCTTTTTTTTTTTCACATTAAAATAGGAAAACATCTGAAGTGAAAAGGCTCTCTATAGGACAGTCCATTCCTCTAATATAAGCAATGGCAAAATTATGTTTTGATGGATATAGGAAATTAAAATTAGTCTAATCTCTATTTGTCATACATCTTAAATGGAAAATTCTTCTTTTTGCAACAGTGTTTTCTGCCATTCATTTAAAAATCCTCACACTGTGTAAGCTACAAAAAATTAATCCCTTGGGCACAGATTTTTTAAACATACTTACACAGAAATTTAGGTCATAATACTCTGGCCTTTTTAACCTAAGAAAATTCCATTATCAAAATACAAAATATACTTAAACAATGCTACTCCATTTTTAAGAGTCTCACATTAAGAAAATCTTTAAGAAACTCGTGTTACCCCCTCCTTACACACAATTCTAGCTGAGACTGTTGGGTCATTGCGTTTTCACAAAGGCAGTGCTGCCTTTGAGAATGTTTGGAGAACTCAGAGCAAGAGAATACAGAGAATCTGGAACTAAGAGAAAAAAGGAAGAATATGTCTGGCTGCAGAAATTAATCATAAAACGACTGGGCAAGCTTTTTGGTGATATGATACATTTATGAATCGTGAAATAATTCCAAAGACTTTAAAAATGGCTTCACCGAAAGAAATGGAAGAAGTTTTAAACCCATGTATCTGAAAGAGGACTGGGGCAATTAATGATTCTTTACAGGAAACAGGAAGAAACATGTGAAGAATGAATTATAGCAGTGAACATATAAAGATACTGCAATTATTATGTCTTTTTCCAGAAAACTCCATCTGCATAGGAATCGAGAAAACCCAAAGCCAAAATTGACTTTAATGTTTTCACCTGTAGGTCAACCTCCTTTTACCTATCAGCCAGGCAGGAAGGGACCTAGTAGGTCATAAAACAAACAACTTTGACCAAAGGAAAATAAATAGCAGGAAGTCAGAAGTGGGCATTTGTCATTGTCAGAGCCCAGATTTACCTCTAAGCTGCGAAAGGTAAGTTGCAAGGCAGTTTTTGTAGTGTTAAGATTCTCTATTCATCATTCTTGTGCTCTGAAATTATTCTGAAATAATTTACAATAGTCTCAATAGAGACTATTAAATAGTAATTCTATTAAATTACTCTGAAATTGAGTTTAAATGCTAAACATTTACCAAATTATAGCTGTGTGGAAAGGAAACTTCTCCTAGAACTCCAAATGGGAAGAAAGCTGTGAGGAGTGCTGCTACATCATGGTGTGCAGGATGGGAAGCATGACCACTTCCAAAAATCCAGACATGGCATCATCAAAGAATTGTGTCAGACTGCTGCATCATAGAGGAATGCAACTCAGCTACAGCACCACACAGAGGAAAAAGAGCAGAGAATCCAAATTTGGGCCTGGTAAGCTGCTTCATTAGCATCAAGAAGTTCAGCCTCTGAAAAAATTGCTGTTAGCCTCTGAAAAAAATCAAAATGATCCCTTGTCATTGCAAAGGCCTCTAACTCCTGTTCCATGCCCTTCCCAAGACAGAAAGCTGCTAGTCCAGGGACTCTCTCTGTTCTGCATCACTGGCCACAGGGGGACTTTTCTTTGTATTTGTACATTTTATTTTTGCCTGCTAAGAGTCAGTGGGTTTTGTCAGCTATGGATCCTCGGAAGAAAGCTCTGTGTGTGTGAACCTGCCTTCAACACTGAGCTGGAGACTTCAGCAACCCCTGGTGTAACGGAGCTCAGCCCAAGTTCTGGCTCTGCACCTGCCTCGGTTCCCTGTTGTTTCTCATTAATCCTCACTGACTTTATGCACCTGCTCATGGTCTTCTTTTTTCTCTCTTTGACATAAACCTGTTCCCTTTCACCTTACACTATCTAATCTAGAACCTTCTCTCCAACCCCCTTCCTGACTGATGCTTCTTTTTTCCCCCTCCATGCACATAGCATGAACGGAAACCTTTAGTGAGTAAAACTGTAGTTATTCCTCCCACTTACAACAGGACATGGAAGCTTTGCATGTATTTGGATTCCTTGCTTTGAACCCTCCCCCCTCAACTTCCAAACAGACACTCATTCACTTCATGATTCACTATTATACTCTCAAATTTGAGGAAGGGTTATTTCTACTACTTTCAGGGGAGCTTCTGTAAGCTAATGCATTAATGCAGTTCCTGGAATAAAAAAATCTCATCAGTGACAGCAAATACACTTGATGTCTTGGTAAGACATACAGAAAGACCCTGGTTTTATTTGTGCTTCCTTCTCACACTTGTGAAGACTGTGTATAGCAACTAGAGAATTTATGGTCTGACAAAGAAAAGCTGAAATGCCATACAGACACCAGGAAAAAACCAAATGCATTCAAGTGCCAAACTCCTTAAGATCTGATTTGAAGATTCTGGGTGTTTTATTCTCAATGACAGCTCCGCAAAGCACCTGTAAGAACAGGTCAGTCTGTGATAAAGCTGTTCATGTGCAATAATACTCTGCAGCTTCAGTTTTCAGTATTAAAACTTATGTTACTGACTTAGTTTCTGCAGCACTGCATTATTCTGTACAAAATGAATTCTGTACATTAAACACTCCAGAAATGTGCTTGAAGAGGACAAATGAGATCAAAGGACAGACTCTACATCACATTTTGTTGAAAGCACATTCAGCCATGAGATCAAATAGTCTATGTCAGATTCTACTGTAATTTCTAAAGCAACTTCTTTCAGGCAGGGATGAAGCAGTTCTTACACTTTGTGATGTGTTATGATAAAGTCAGCTTGATTTAAAAGATCAATTATTGTTTCACAAAAAGCCTACAGCAATAACCAAAGACTTCACAATGTGCTAGTGATACAGAAAGTAGAAAAAGTTATCCCAAAGAGTAAAATTAGAAACTGTCAAGCAAAATACTCTGGCCAAAGTTTTCTAATGAATGCTTCAAAGCAGGCTCAGTGATGCTGTGATCATGCAGTGAACCAGCTGGTGTCAGCAGGACCTCAATATTGCCATCAGACACAGGGGCTCTGCCAACAAGTACCACTGCACACTGGACTGTGCACACCAGACTGCTACATGGAAGATACAGGGACATGGTCCCCACAGCTCCTTTAACCAACCCAAATACAGCTTGCTTGCATCATTTCCCAGATCCAGTTAACAGGGAAATTAGTGTTTGTTTGGAATGAGGATAAATCAAAATGAAACAGAGGATTGTTCAGAGAGTCTAGAGGCTTCAGGGACATCTCCTGAAGAAGAGGGAAATTATGATTGACAGTTATTGACATAATTATTAAAATTTGCAATACCATTCAATTTTTCTTCACATCAGCTTCTCTTTACTTTCAGAGGAAGCTCCACACAGCAAGAAATAACAAAGCTTGCTCTGCAAATGCTTCATTGCCAGTATCAGACAAGACAGGCTACATTTCATTGATTCTGCAAGAGTCTCCTCTGAAAATCACACCGACCACAAAGAAATAAGAACTTCAGGTTAGGCATTTGACTCCTCAAATAAAATTCCAATACAGGACTGTGGTAACAGCCAGTATCTGTGGCAAAGGTGAGAAAATTACAGCAATTAGAACACATTACCAGAACTTAAAAGGGTGAAAGGCAAAGTAAGAATTATAGCCAAGGTACCTTACTCTGTTTGCTTTTCTTTCAAGGCACACTACTGTTTGTTAAATACAGTAATAGTGCTGTTCATTATCATTTAACTTCTTAGCAAGAGAAAGAATATTAGTCACAACATTGAGTAATTTGCAGAAGAATATTTTTAAAGATATTGTCATTCTTTTAAAGTACACAATACTTCCTGTGAAGAATTCCAGACTAAAAAAGTCACTACATTATTTGAAGATGGAAGGTTTAGAGAGCAGTTACCATAAATACGAGACTAATTACACCATTCAGAGCCCTGAACGCACAGAACAATTATTCCAAATGGATGTAATTCAAGACCCACAAAATCTGCCAGGGAAAACTTTAGCTGAGGCAATGTAATATCAGTAGACAAGCCAGAATACAGAATGGTGTGTTCAACTGTACCAACCCACAGAAAAGATGCTGCTCTCCATGGAGTACAGAGCCAAGCTACTCCTATGGACACAGAGGCCACTGGCACTGAGGAGTACTCTAAGAACAGCATTGTATCCTGGATCAGGGAAACATCAGGA
>VYZP01003107.1:1703-22124 GCA_013400635.1 Hypocryptadius cinnamomeus
TTGTGTGTAAGAGAAAGGAGTTTCAGGAAGGCAGATACACAGCTCTGGTATGTAATGTAGATTAGAAGTTAACATTGAAGACTATTTTAATGTCCCTTAGCTATGCAAATGACCAAGTAGAGCAGCGATTATCTGCCTGTGACAATGCAGGTCTTTCCACTACTGCTAAGGATAGCTTTTTGAGAAGGTACCTGCTGCCCCTAAAGGCACCGGGGCCTGAGGTCATTTTAACAATCTTTGAACATGAAAAAAGTTTATTTACATGTAGTCCTGGAACCTGAAATGCTTCATTCACCCATTCATGAAAAGCTGTCTGTAAGCTGATGCAAAATACATACAGTAAGAGCTATTCTAGTAAAAGTTTACATCCATTTGCCAGTTTTCTTCTCTCACTGTCTCAGATCCTACATGTTACCATGTTATCACCAGACTTTCTGCTACTGCCCTGCATTTACTGTTTGTAAATGCATATGTCCATAGCAGGACATACTGTAACAATGTAGACCCAAGGAGAAAGTTGTGTTTTCTCTCTAGTAGTCACCATTCATAACTTATAATATACACAGTGAAAAGACTGAAAAAACCATTGATTGATTTAAATCTGCCTTAATTTTTGACCAAAGGCAAAAACTCCACACACTGGTGCTTAATCATACTTTACATCAAGTACAAGCATGCAGTTTTCCATACAAATTCCATAAGGTGTTTAATCTGCTATTGCAAAAATACTTATTTGCATACAATCACACCCTGCTGTGGTTTTAAGTGTTTTCTGAGAATACATTTTTGAGACTATTATCTTAACCTCACTGCCTTTCTACCCACATACAGACTAACAAACATGCAAACCCTTTAATTTTTATTCAGGCCTGACTGTAATTAAATTGAAGCACATTTGTTCTTTAAAACTATAGGACTCAGCTTATTCCATAAGTATTGCTGATGAATACATGGTTCTTAAGTTGCTGAGCTGTGGCAGGATCTTCAGCTTACAAATAAAAGTTCTTATTACAGGAGAAAACAGTGATGGGCAGTTTTGGGTGTTGCTGTAGTGTGAATTGTTTGTTCATGCTATGCGTTCCAGGTGTTGAACAGAAGCAGTGAGCCACAAAGAGTATTATCTCACCTTTCAAAGATCTTAGCCCAAGTACTAAGAAGCACTGACCCTAGTTAGACATATCAGGGCGAAGAACATCTTTTTACTGACTTTCTTTCTGGAGACAGGTTTGATCCAGAGAATATGTACCTACACAAACACATCATGTCACATGGCAGCACATGCTATGCCAGGTTAACTCTTCCCCATCATTCAGTTTCTGACAAATGAATTATGTCATTTGTTTAAAGAAGACATTGGAAGTAAAAACCTTCAGAATGAACAAACAACAGTACACTTATTGACTCCTGCTATAGCTGCAGCCTGACAATCAATTCCTCTTGTTGACATTTTACAAAGTATTTTAATACTTTGTCAAGCCACTAGACAGAAANTGTTAACTTTTTGCAAAGTTTTTTATTCTTTTACCAAGCCACTAGACAGAAAGCACCATAGCTGACTCTTGCTTTGTTCATGCCAAATCCAAAGGGTCTTAGCCCCACAATGCTCTTGAATTGAGTTTTAATATGTAGTTGTTAACCTGGAGCAAACACATTCCACTTCTGTCACAAATATGCCATCTGAAATAATGTATAATTAGGGCACAAGCACTAATGATAAGATCCCATCTTAAGAAGTCAGAAGTCATAGGTTGCAATGGACCTCTGGAGGCCACTTAGGACAAGCTACTGCCCAAAGTGGGGCCAGTCAGCCCAGATTGCTCAGGAACATGTCTAGTCAGACTCTGGGCATCTCCCTGGAAGGAGGTCACATGCCTCTCTTGGCAACATCTTACGATATTTGATCACCTTCATGATAGAAAGAAAGACAGAAAGGGACAGAAACAGAGATAGAGGGACTGAAAGAGAGCGAGCAAGAAAGAGAAATAAATAAATCTCTGAATCTAAGCAGAACTTAGCAGGATGTGTCCATTCCCTCTCATCTTATCACTGTGCACCTCTGAGAAGAATCTGGGACATTTTTCCATGAGGGCAACAGCAGTAAGTTCTTCCTGTAGCTGCCTCCTTGAAGCAATACACCATTTTCCCAGCCCCCTGACCATCTCAGTGTCTCTGTCCTATATTAGCTGCCAAATGGCCATACTGCATCAGGCTGCACAAGTACCCCTCACTTGCTTCTGGACTTAATGACCAGGACTAAACAGTCAAGGGTAGAAAGAACAAGTCAGGTACAGCACAATCCTTTTTGATATATATTCAGCTTTTTGTAATCATTGGCCAGGGAAAACCAGAACCAAAGGCCACTGTATTCCATTCAATTTACTAGCTGCTAATGCACTGCTTTGCTTTTATTTCCTTTATCTGTTTTGCCTCGTTACTTTACATTTAGAGACCAAATTTCCACTTCTAGTCCAACACCCATGCTGTTCAGCAGGAGATCCTTTTGCAGCTCCTTGCTGTCAGCTTCATAGTGGACTACTGCACGGGATTTTGCATCAGCAGCAAACTGTGCTGCTGCTTTTACTCAAGTCTCTTTCCAAGACCATTTCTGAGTATGCTAACTAGTGCAGGTCCCTGCATGAATCCCTGTGGGAGTACAATCTACTCTCCCACATTGTAAAAAATGACTATTTATTGCTACCTTGTTAACCCTTCTCTTTCAGCTAGTTACTAATTCACAGGAGAGGCTTCCTTCCTAGCCTGTGACAGCTGGTACTCTTTAGGAGCACTGCTGAGAGACCGTGCCAGAGGCTCTTTTGAAATCACTACAATGAAAGTATCACCCTGGTTTATCAGTTTGTTGATTTTGTCAAAGAACTTCATAATTATGACAAAGCTCCTCTATCTACGAAAACCCATGTTGATTTTTCCACAGTCTGACGTATTTGTCTGTATGCTAAAGCCTCACCCCACCTCTCTGTCACTGGTTAGCTTCTGTGACCTGAGACAAGTCTTGCTGCCTATTCCAACAAGAGGGCTCAGATGCTGAAAATGAACACTTATGTTCCTTGAATCTGAAATTACTGTCTCAAAAATTCTCACTCAGTTGTTTTCCAGTTATGAAGGTGCTTACATTCCATAAATTCTTTCTTCGGTAATGTTCCCAAAACATCTCTGACTGCTTTCACATGTACCTCCCAGAAGCTAATTCTATTCCTAAAAGTCCAGCCCACATGATCAATTAAACAATTTCAGTGGATTGATTTCACAGCTGAAGGAAGCTGTAATAACTCTATGATGGCTGTAGCACACCCTGAGTATATGGAAAATACTAATTTATAAGTTTACAGATTGAGGATGAAATGAAATCCACGTCGCCCACAGGTGAATTTCAGGCTTTCTAATCACTGAACTACAGGAAAAGGACAGGATGGCTTCCTCCAGCCTTGAATATGCACATTCTGCATAAAAGGTATCTAGCAAAAAAAGTTCACTGCCATGAACTCCAAGTGGAGCAAGCAGCTCCTTCCAACTTTGTTATTTTGAGGATTTTGAGGGACACTTTTAAATTTTGCATCTGTATGTGCCTGTCTGTTCTGCCTCTGCACTGAAACACTGAAACACTTGCTGTGTTGGCAAAATGGAGTGCTTGTCAGTGTCCTGGTTATGAATTTGCAGTGTGGACTTAACTGAACTTAATTCCTGAATTAGCACTGTCATGGCTGAGGCAAAGGTGCACAGTCCACCCACAAGTTTTCCAATAGCAGTTGTAATACTGGCTCATGGGGGACAACTGACACAAGCCCAGCATTTGCCAAGATTATTTAGCACTATTCCCCAGTCACTGTGACTTCAGTCACATAGATGTTATTTCTCAGGGAAAAGTTTAGCCAGCATCTTTTTCAGAGTGGATCCCAAGTGATCCTGTTTGTCCACTTGCTTCCCTCACAAACCACAGAGGAAACCTGGACAGAGAACCAGATGCAATTGAATTCACCCAGCACCAAGGTTATTCAACGTTAACTGCCACAAATCTGAGCTGTGCAGTGCCAAGACCTGCTGCAGACCTAACCCACATTTCCTTGTCAGCAAAATGAAACTCTATTGCTTCTCTTGCCAAACAAGCACAGGCATAATTCCAATAATGATAATGAAGTATCAACTAACACAATGACAAATGCCCTAAGAATATCTAAGTATTTACTCACTACATTAATAAGGCAAAGGGCACTTGCTGCATGCAGAGATTTAAAATAACCAGCTGTGTCCTCCTGTGAGAGGCCTCCATTCTGTCCCCCAAAAGGCACAAAATAGAAAAATGCCATATGATAGGCAACCTAATTCTATCATACTTAGTGCCCACAAGGAAGTCAAAAACACAGCTGCACAAGATGCCTAATTTTTAAAAGTCTGCCATTGTGATGGTGTTCTTTGGACACTGTTTTGTACATAGCACATAGCCAAGTGTACACAGTTCTGAGACCCTTAATTAGATTTATATCTCACTTGTTTATTTCAAGTGTAATAACCTGGAAACAGACGTGTGTACATTCAACAAACTGATGGTTCTCCGGGGAAACAATCATCAGGAAGTGACAGGAACTGCATATGACAGCCTTTTTTAGGAAAATGAAACCTGTTCAATTTGGTTACACAGAACATTAACTTCTGAGAAGAACTGAATTAGTATATATACTTGTGAGGCCCAAAAAGCAGCTTCACTTGCAATGATGTTTTTCTGGCTCTCAATATTCAAATGATAAAGGACCAAACATCTAGCATCTCTAAGAATAAACTACATAATACCTCAGACAGCAAGCTCAGACTAAAATGAGATCAGAGGAGATACCTAAGTTTAAAATACATATTTGCAACTCACTGTATTATCTTTAAAAGTTTACTGACCAACTGTCACAACTACCCTGTCCTTCATAGAATATTACTTAGAACACATGGATCCTTTAACCTTGTCAGTGGTTTATTTGTACAAGGACAAGACCATTTATAAAACTGAGGAAAACCAAATTACAATACAAACAGCCATCAGAAGAATTCCTGAATGACCAGGTCTGCTCCACTTTTCCCTGTGAGAGCAGAAAGTTTGTCATATTCCAGCAGTCATTTCAGGAAAAAATTCACTATGCAAATTAAAATGTCCAGCTGCAAGACACCTTTATTTACTATTGGATTTATACTTTCTTTTTCACTTTTACGTGAAATCACAACTTCAATGAAGCAGTAAACTACTAGTTTAAACTAGCTCAACCTTGCACTTCCTTCTGAAAAAAACCCCCAAATATTAACTGTACTGTGGAGGTGTGCTTTCATAAAAAGGGCAGCATCTGGGTATAAGTAGCTGCTGTATGGCCCTTACTGTATGCAGGGGGTTTGTTTGGTTGTGAAAACAAAAACTTCTTGATGTGATATACAAAGGGTTATTCTACTTAACATGCCACACATGAGGGGACGCAGAATGTGACGTGACTGGAGTTATTCTGTTCAGCTAGCACACTAAGTCCGACTTTCTCCCTTTGTAAATTTGTTTTCCAGCTTCTGAAATGTTTTCATAGTCTGAATGTGTGCGTTTTAATTTTTAAAAAGAAGGGTTTGTTAGTGTCAAATGGATTTTGGAAAGTGTGGGTCAGAATACAATTACTGTAGGTAGCAGAGAAATGCACTGCATTTCAACCAGAAACGTGCTTTCACAGCAGTCATAAACCAGGAAAGAGTGTTTATAGTACAGCCCTCACCTATAGCTGTGTTAGGTGGTGCCTACAGGAATGTCAAAGGCCTTCTGTATTACAAAACAAAGGGACTGCAAACTTCTGTGATTTGTCATGAGGCTGTTGCTACGATTTTATTTTTAAGAGAAACTGTATACTCTCCTATGTTTACTGCAAGAGTAGAAGTTATAGTTGAAACATTAAGGATCTGAGTCCATATTCATCTCCAAAAACACATCCAGGCTTTGTGCTGGTGTAGACATATCTCATATTGGTCAGAAAAGACTTCTCTGAGGACAAGACAAGCTATACATGAAATGCAAAAGGTTCCACAATTCTTGAAAAAAAGAGATATAAGTCTCCACTTCATGGCTTTGAGAAGTTTGTTGCCATGAATCCCTGAACAGCTTATGAAAGGAAACTGCAGAAACAGAATGTAGAGTCTGGCATTCTATTCCCCAAGAGTCCTCTTTTTGTCAGGTCCAGATATTAAGAAAGAATACGAAATAAATAAGATAACAGTTTTAATCAGATAAATCACAGACTCAATTAGGCTGGAAAAGACCTCCAAGATAACTGAGTCCAACCACCACCTTGTCAACTAGACCATGGCACGAAGTGCAGTTGCTTCTTGAACTCCAGCATTGGTGACTCCACCACCTTCCCTGGCCAGCCCATTCCAATGGTTGGCAACCCTTTCCACGAAGAAATTCTTCCTGATGTCCAACCTGAACCTCCCCTGGTCAAACTTGAGGCCATTTCCTCTTGTCCTGCTGCCAGTTGCATGGGAAAAGAGGATGACCCCCCACCTTACTACAGCCTCTTTTCATGTAGTGGTGGAGAACAATAAAGTCTCCCCTGAGTCTCCTTTTTTCCAGGCTAAACAACCTCAGCTCTTTCAGCTGCCCCTCATACGACTTACCCTCTAGACCATTCCCCAGCTCCTTTGCCCTTCTCTGGACACACTCCAGCACTTCAAGCCTTTCTTGCAGTCAGGGGCCCAGAACAGCCACACAACTTGAGGTGAGGCCTCACCAGTGCAGGGGAAAAATCTGTACAGGGGAAAAAAATCTGTTGTTAAAATGTATGTGAGTGGACTGTGCTCCTGCTTACAGAATTGAATACTGCCTAAATCAACATAGGCCAAGGGCAAAAGCACTTGATCTGCAGAGTCCAAATTTCATTATAAAAGGCACCAAAACATCTCAGGTATCATCTTGTAAGAATTCAGGATCTGGAACAAGAGTGGTCTATGAATCAACACTGAAATACGTTAGGACAGTGCAATAAGAACTTGTGGAAATACAATCTATTGTATATCTGATGCAGTTCAAATTTGTTCCCTCTTAAAATACTAAGAATCTTTCCAAAATACTTGTATGACCTAATTTTTTAAATCTGTTGCCTCAGAAAAGCCATGCATTTAGCACACCCTGTAATGACTGTATAATACCATATAAAGAAATGCTGAAGCAAACAATTTGAAAAGTTTGTTACCAAATAATAATTTTACAAATTTTATCTACAGATGAAATATTTATGGAAAAGCTTTAAAGATGGTAGCAACACCTAATTTTTAAAAAGAGAGAAATGTGAGCTATAGTGAAACAACACAGAAGGCTTTTGACTTCAAAGTTGACATAAAGAAAGTTTAGCAAGATCTAATAGAAATGAAGATGCCATCAAAGGACTTAAAGCAACAAAAATTCATAATTTACAAAAGTCTGTAAGCAGCTATGTAATCTTTGAAAGACTTGTAATAGATGCAGCATCTGCACAGAGCTGCAACAATCTCATTTTGAGATGATAGAAATGATTCTAGATAGCAGCAGCAGCAAACATGCCATGGATCCAAAACATCTATGGAGTGAGAATGAGAAGGAGCAACAACAGAACAGAAATTCCCACCAGCAATGCAACACAGCAAGGTCTCAAGAAACAAGAAAATGCCCTGGAGAAAGATCTATAACAGCCACAAAGTGCAGCTGCAGTATCTAAATATTGAATTGGTCTGTCAGCAAATCTGAGTGAGCTGGGTAAGGTAACACTCAGGTAAACAGTAAGGATGACCAATTCCACACATGAACAAACACAGCACTTCACCTTTGACGAAGATGTTGAACTTGACTGTCAAAAAGACACTGTACTATCCTAATTTAATACAAATCCTGACATAATTTAAGTGCAGCCATTTAAATGAACTGGTGAAAGCATGGTGAAGGCTAGAGGGAGGAGAAAATTTAAAAATGACCCAGGAGAAGAGACACGTCAAAACTTTGTTCCTTGCTCATCCAGACACTGCTGAAAAGACTAGGGAAAAAATTGCAAGGCACAATACTTAGCTGAATGTGCACCCACAGATCGGGATCAACAACTGCATCTGAACAGACTTTAAGGCAAGTTCTGTGACCTGAAGGTCCCAAGGAATCCCGCAGATGTTTAAGAACAGCCTATTGCTTTGTAGCCCATTGGTATATTATGTTTATGGCATACAAGCACATACTGTATGTTAGATGACAGTGTTTGCTACATAATTTCACCTATTACATGACTCAGATATAGGAAAATCCCATTTGCTTTGCTTTATCCATCTAGTCCTCTGGGTCCTGACTCACATGCACAGGAGCCAACAGCTGCGATGGTACAAATGCTGAACCACAATTGTGCTCTCTCCACCCTTTTCCTTCTAGCTGTTATATATACTGTAACACCTTTCTAGCATGTCCATCTGAAGAAAATTTCTGCATGGACTTCAGCTTTTTCAGCTCTCACACGATGTACAGATTAAATGAATCTTAGGATAGTGGAGTACTGCGATCCATTTACTTTCAACATTTCTGCTACAAAGCAGTAACTGTCCAGGGAAGGGAAGGAAGTGAGCAACTGTGAGAGCAACATTTTCTATTCTCCTTATCATGAGCTGACTGAAACAGTCAAAAGAGGAGGTGCACAACTCCTGAGAAAGTCAGAGACATAGACAGACCTGTTCTGCGAAGCAACTTGGTGCAAGGCATTGTTTGGTGAAGAGTTCAGAAGTTCGATTACGGCCAAAGGAGGTGGATAGCAAGAAGACACAAAACTGAATTTTATGCAAGCTGCTGGCTGCTCTGACTGAGCAGTGTGTTTCTGTGTATGTTGGGACAAAACCTACACATTCAAGTTTCATTGTAGATCACAGTGTCTTCTGGTCCAAAACCTGTCACACATATCGGTCTGTAAAGAGGGAACAGGCACGGTGACACGGAGGTAGCAAGAGCAACAACAAACGTGTGGGTTTTTTTCCACTGGCCAACAGGAGTGTTAAGCGTTTCCACAAACCTGCACAGGTGTGGCACCTCCTCTGGTTCTGGTTTCCCGCATCAGTTGTGCTGTATCTTTGTTTTTAATGTGCACAGCGCCAGCCTTTGCGTTCAGCCGCATGTAGTGCAACCTTACTAACACAGCCCAACTCCCACAGCTGTAGGTGAGGAGTCACCGCGGCAGCGCCCAAAGTAACAGCGAGACACCGAGTGCTACAACAGTTAGCGCAAACCGAGCCGATTCTTCCCAGAGCTGTGCGTGCAAGTACAGCTTCAATTTATTTTATTTTTTTATTTTTAAACCTGAGGAACCAGTAAGACACGCTTCGCGGCCGNGGCGCAGCTGTGCCCCGGCCCGACGCGGGGCCGCCGTCTCGCCCGTCACAGGCGGCCCGGCGCGGCGGCCAGCGCGGGGCTCATGGCCCAGGTGGGTGCTGGTCCTCGCCCCCTCCCTCGGCTCCTTTCCGCGGGGTGCCTGGCCGGCTCCGCTGCCGCCCCCTCCCAGTGGAGCCCCCCGGGCCCCGGAGCAGACGCTTGTCTGGGCTCCTCCCGCAGGAGCCGGGCTGGGACGTGCCCCGCAGTAGGACCCGCTTCTCCTTCGCCCTCGGTCCGGGCGCGGGAGCTCGGTGGCGGCTGGGCCCCCGCGGGCAAGGGGGGCTCCGGCCCGGGGCTGTTTCTGGGCGGGGAAGGCCGGGCACGGAGGGGGATCGCTGCCTTCCTCTGGGACTGGGGTTGGAGCGGGGGTGGACGAGCGGAGTGCGCGTTTGGAAACAAAAGACGAGGCGATAAATTTGTCCCTGCTGTGGTTGTGTTGGAGGCAGGTCTGGCGCGGGGAGCGGTCCCGGCTGCCTGACCGCCTCCTCGTTGCTCGGCATGTCTGATGGTTGTGTCTCATCTCGTGTCACCTGTCAAGCCCTCGCACCTTCCTCTAGGTCAGCTGTGTCCGTCACACGCCTGCCAGGATAAGTACGTTTGCTATTCCACGTCTCTGAGCAAACCCGGGGGGCGTTCGAGGTGCGACCCCGAGACTAATGGAGAGCTCTGTCGGGTCAGGGGGTGGGAGCCGCAGACAGAGCCTGCCAGGGGAGGGGGCCCTGCCGGCTCTTGGAAGGGGTGCTGTGCATATGAATGAAAGCGATACCGAGCTCCCTTCCTCGTCATTTTAAACTGCTCTTCCTGTACCATACACGTAAATAGCAAGGTTAGATCTGAACACAGACGTCAAAAGGTGTCTCAGCACTGATTTGGCTTGAGTGCTCATCTAAACTTGAAATTTTGGAAGAAAAATGCATGTTTTTTTATCTTCCTGGTCACTGCATCTTGCTCAAAGTCATTGCATAAGATGCGATAATCGTAATTAGAAATCACTAGGGATGTTGTTGGATTGTGAGTTGAAAGTAATGCTATTATTGCAATGAAGAAATAGTGTAGAAATCAAGACAGATTTTAGCAAGTTTTTGGAAAAAATTGCCAACTGTGGTTTGATGCTAATATTTTTAACAAGCATTTTATTTGTGACTTTTAAATATTCCTGGATTTTTTTTAAGGCCTAGTGACAAAGTGACGTTTAGTGTCAAGAGCAAAAAGAGTTCTCTTAGTAAGTCTTTAATGGTGTTAACATTAGCAGTAGTTCCATATCATGAACCTGTCATTTAATCTGTTCTGCTAATTCTACAGTATATTCGTGTTTAGCAAAATGAAAAACTAATTTTTAAAGATTTATTGCTCTATTGTTCTGGTTTTTTGTTGAAATCAGCAGAACTCCCAGGGAAATTCATTGTCTGTTTTCCTTGGGTAGCAAGTGCATTTGAACAGCATGCCTGCTTGAAAGGAAACCTGTATCAATATAAGTCACCAGTTCAGGTCCAGCTGCTGACTCCATGCTAAAGGGAACAAAATTAAGAATCTTATTCCTTGACAGAGAGTCCCTGAGTTTATTTACTTCCATGCCAAGAATGCTTAGAAAATGCTTGTTGAAACAGTGTGTCAGTGGTTGTATGAATAGATGGTTAAATAACTTTTCAGCATTTTGCTCGCTTTTCAGTTCAGTGTCTTCTCTCAAGCGTTGGTGGTGGATTGTAGTAAAAATGGACTGTTCTTACTTCTCTTATAAAATTCTTATAGGCAGAGTACTTTGGAACACTTTCATCATACAAGAAATTTAAGAGAAGATCAGTTATATTATAAAATGCTGCTGTAGGCAGGTGGTAGTCTGTGGAAGAATCTAGCTTTGTAAGAGAGTTTCATTAACTGGAAAAATATAATGTATGGCACTTGGGAAGACTGGTTTTCAGGAAAAAGCATCTGATTCTGCACTTCAGTTTATGGACTGTAATGTTGCTAGGTTTTATCTTTTAAATTGATATGATTATATTTCTTTTCTTTGTTAACTGGATGAACATAAACATACATTTACTTTGCATGGAAATAGTTCTCTGCTAAATTTAGCAATTCAGTTATAAATCCCATTGTTTATGAGCTAAAAAGATCGTTGCTAACAGTCTGTACTCCTACTTACAATACTTCGTTGTTCAAAAGTTAGCTTGAAAGTAGCTACATCCATGTTTATTAGGTGTCTGATTATGACCTCATTGAAATTGATTTTGTTCATTTCTGTGATCACTGGGACTTGTAGTCTAAGCAAAACAACTTTTTGAATAATGGATGAAATTCACTCCTGAGTAGAAATGTTTGTTAGATGGCTTTAATCACCAGAACCATTTAAATTCCTTGTAAGTACTAAATTGTGGTTAAGATAATACTTAACATGACTGCAATTGTTTTTTTCCATGTATGTTCTTCTTATGCAAATATCTGAGGTCACTTAATCAGTGATGTTTAAAACAGTTATCTGGTAAAACTATCATTAAGTTGGAGACACTAATGCGCCCACTTTTTTGTATTGAATATGAAGGGTAAAAGTGCTTAGTGTAGTGAACTGGCCTCACTTTTTGCTTCTTGTGCCCATGTAGACTATGGCTGTTTAGGCTCCTGCAAAGATTGGAATAAGGTTTAATCTTAGGAAAAAAATTGATTAAAACAGTCACATTGAGCTGTGCAGGCAAGTTGAAATTTAAAATGTGGTGGTGTCTGAGTGTTTCCACAGCATCCCAAGCTGATAAAAATTGGACCTCCCACCTTCCCAGCTCCTTCCTTCTCTTCATTCCTTGTGCTGGTAAGGATTGCACTGGAAACTGATTCATGAACCTGGACTGGCTGAAAATTAGCAACTTTTTCTTTTTTTTTTCTTGGTAGAATTATTTTTCAGTTGACTTGGCACCCTGAACCGACTCACCCGGCAGTGAGTGTGTGAGCTGTGGCTGTGTGAGCAGAGGAGTGGGATCCCCGAGAGGAAGGGCAGGAGTGGCACACCACAGGTCCCGAGCTGTGGGGCTGGTGCAGGATCTGTGGGGCTGGTGGAGGGTCTGTGAGGCTGGTGAAGGATCTGTGGGGCTGGTGCAGACAGATCTGTTGCTGTTGGAGGACTCCAGCCTTCGACCTACTACTGGTGCTTTGCATTGGCATGCAGGTGGCACAGACCAGCTCCACCATTGAAAAACACGGTCCTGTTTGCTTCCACCCTGCTCTGCTGCTTCCTCCTTTGTGCAGGAAATACATCTATGGTTATGTGGAGAGCTGGGCTGAGGATTGAGCTAACCTGGGGGAGGGGCAGGCAGGGAAGGGTTCGCTTGGAGCTGGGTCAGTTTGCTGCACAAACATTTGTGCTGGCGCAGAGATGGGGATGGAAGCAAGCAGTAAGGGGAGCAGGGTGTGTCTGTTTCTTTTGGTGACAGTGACACATGATGCCAGTTTAAAGTATATTTGATACTGGCCCAATTCTGTGAAGTTAAGATGGTACAGCATTAAGGGTTTCAAGACATCATTTGGTTATGGTCCATGGGAATATTTACATCTAAGACCCTTTAAAACAGGGTAGTGTGTGTCTGATTTGATTCTGTGCTTTGAAGGAATCTGGCCTTTTGTATAGTAACTAATTAAAAAAAAATGAATTTGATACCTATTGTTTCATATAACTGATGTTCATCAAATTACTGCACAAATGAATTTGTTTGGCATGTATATTGAATCTTTAAATTTAAAAGACTTAAATAAGGTAAGTTAGTGATTGGAGTGCCCACTAAGAAAATGGCAGCATATTTTGCAGTAACAAGTAGTTAAAGAGACAGAACAAATCTATGAAAATTATGGGGCTGATGTATGATACACATTATAACTTCACACAGTTTCTGGTGAGGCAGTCTGTGACTTCTCTTCCTAAGTAATTATAATGGTTAGTGGTTTTCAAAATCTGTTTCATTCTGCCTATCATAGAGGTTGTAGTTAATGTTTCAGGATATGGATAGGCATTGATTTTTATCTTTTCTTTTTCTCCCCTAATATCTGTGAAAATTGTGGATACAGTGTCCCCCATCCATTTGTCTCTTCTTCTCTGCCCTGGATTACCATGTGTAATAATCCTTTCCACCAGAGAAGCCATATGCAGTGTTACATGCTTTAGGCATAATCAGCCATTAAATGGACAGTATTAGCTCAGCCTACTTTCACTGGTCAGTTACCTTGATTAATTTTTCCCATAGTGGATAAGTGTGCTCGTACATGATTCACTCTGGTGCAAGTCTGTATGGGTGGTAGTCTCTCTCTGCTCAGTGGTGATGAGTAACTGAGCAGTAGGTACTGCTGGAAGAGATGACCTATCTGCAGCTCTTAAGTAATGTTTTCCGTAAAAATGTAACAGGTTTTATTTTTGTCTGCTACTGTTTTTTTATCGAAACGATTTGAGGAACTGTTGGCTGAAAACTGCTGGTCAGAGATGTGTAATTTCATGTAGGGCATGCAGGTGGTTTTTTGGTTGTGTATGAGTTGTAGAACAGCAGTTGTAATAGACTTTCATTTTTCTGTTCTTAAACATCATCTTTTGTTGTTGGCCCTTCTGTGTAATCAGTGCTAGATGTGATGATTCTTTTTAAACTTGAACTAGTGATAAACAGGTGTGTGGTGCTTTCTCATATAAGTATGTGTGCATGCAAATGTCTGAGCATGTATGTCATGTATTCAACTACAGTGTACTTTTCAAAGCTTCATCTTCACTGCATCTGGCAGGGTGGCAACAATCATGGTGGCAGATTTAGTTCACTCTTTATTGAGTCCCTCTTCCTGCAACCATGGGATTCTCCACAATTTCAGTTTTCCCCTCAAGCTTCAAATGACAACAGAAATAATTACCTCTTGGCTTAAATAAAAAGAACTAATAACTTGTTTCTGATGTTTATACAGTAAAAATTCATGATTATTGCATGCTTGGGACTGACTATATGCATTCTTTTCTAATTAGTGGAAATGGCATTGTGATTACTGACTGTTTCCTTCTCATGTCTTAGAGTACTTTAATTTCATGTTTTATTTTGTTCTTTTCCTAAAATGCTTATACGTCCTTATGTGGGGTAGTGAGATGAGAAGCTCCTTGTCACAGGAGTGATATGCAGTCTGTCACTGACTTCTCAGGCAGTCCAGGGTAATCCCTGAACTTTTTGCTTGAATCTCAGTCAACAAAGTAATACTAGTATCTGTGTTAGGCAGTGTGTTCCTCTCAGATACTGAAAATGTAAAATCATTGTGTTGCATGGCATTGCAATCATACCTGACCATGCTGGATGTCCTTTATTTACTTCAGCTTCTAGAATCAGCCAGTTACTAGATCTGCTGTTTCTTCTCACAGAACTGGGGATTTTTTTGTTTATTTTTGTTTTGTTACTCTTTGGGTTTGTGTTTTTTTTGTTTGTTTGGTTTTTTTTGTTTGTTTTTTTAATAGATGTTTAGGTTCTGTTTCAGCTGTAGTTAGAAACATCTCTGTTGGTACATTTTTGGACCAGGATTTAAAACAATACCCCAAATGTAGGTTTTAGGCTTATACTTTTTCTCTCCTTTATTTATGATAAATGTGTGTCTTATGGAAAAGATGCTCAAGTATATCTTGCTATTCAGCTTTTTCTTGTATGTGTGTTTGTTACCTTTCTGTTGAGAAAAATCTAGTTCACAAATACCGTCTTAATTCTCTGTGCTTGTAGCAAATGTAAAATACTATGGGCAGTTGGTATATCTGAGATAGTGATAGTTTTCCTGTATGTATGCCCAAGTCAGGATAGACTAGAGCCCCATGTTGTCAGTCTGAAGAACTCACTCTTTCCTTGGCTTTTCTTCATAGTGATTTTGGTCCTGGCAGGGTTGAGGTGCTGCTGCTGTCATTCACACAGTGGTGATGGTTACTGTAAACCCCTGATCCGAACTGGGTGCTGCTGACTCAATGGTGAAAAGTTGCTTTAATTTCCTGCCTTTCGAAGAGTAAAATAAACTCTCTATGCCATATACCCAGATTGCTGTGTTTTTTTTGCAAGATACAGATCTTTGATCTCTCATGAGAGCTGCAGTTTAAAGTAGTGTGTTGATATTTTCACTATTCTCCTGTCATTACTGCCAAAGAAGTTAAACTGCACACTGGTTTGTATCTGCTGGGATTGCACACCTTGACACAGATGAAGCATTTGTCTTTCATGAAGGTTTTCTTCAGTGCTTTGCATAGGGATATTACCTTCTTGAGTGATAGTATGACACCTGGCACAATATGCAGGTGGGGACATTTCATTCTTATAATTATTTATTGGGCAAATGTGATTGTAGTAATACTGCTTGCTGAGAATCATGAAATAACATTATTTGGAAGAGACCCAATTGTGTGGACATTGGAAAGATATTCATCAGCACAATACTAAACAAATTTCTGAGATGAAGTGTCTTTATTTCATTACTTGCAAGATGTTTGACAGGGTGGAGAGTTGACTGATTTTGCCATGTTTTAGGATAGTGAGACATTTTTTCCCTAATGGAGATGTTGAAGCAGTTGCTTTAAAGAGGGAATTCTCACTATTTCCTCTTTTTCTCCTGCAGAAATGCAAACTTTAGTTTATATTTAAACTTGAAGTGAGAAATGAATGATCTAGTGCTGTGTTCAATCTTGGTAGCAATGTATCAGTTGTGTGCTGAGCTTGTCTGAACTGACAGCAGTAGGTTTTTGCTTAGCAGCATGGCAGAGCAAAACTGAGTTGACTGTGCAGCAGTTATCCTTCAGACATGGCTAAATTTTTCAGTCTATTTATGAGTATCAACAAACACTTTGTGCATACTTTTGCCATGCATTGAATGCTTCTATTTTCCTTTAATTTAGCTGAAAACTAGTAATGGAATTCCTGAGGTTTTGAATGGAATAGCTCTTGGCAGGCCTAGGATTTTGAAACCCAAGGCAAATTAAGATACCAAGCAAACACAAGGAGGGCTACTTCTTCAGGGAAGTATGTTAAGATTCTTCTGACATCTTAGCATTTGTTATTGGGCTTGTTTTTTTTTTTTTTTAATCTCTCTGAATTACTCTTTTAAAGCACAGTTGTTGTTGTTTTTCTTTTAAGAAAATCTTACTGAAACATAAGGGGACCTTTTTTTCCCCTTGATGTCACTCAACAAGTTTAGCCTTTTCAGACAACCATCACAAGTAGAGGGTATTAGACTGCTTTGTAGCTGTCTATATTTTGCAGTAACTCCACACTGATTGAAGCATGTAGTTAGAACACAAATTTTAGTTTAAATAAAAGAAAGTCTTGCTTTTAAATAACCACAAAAATTGTAATTGAAGGTAGTTGCTGTTGTGCATCTGTCAGGTGGTACGATAACATAATTAAAAATTATTTAAATTTTCAAAGTGTTGTTGGGCTTTTTATAAAATGCATAACTAAGCTGTTTTAGGTTTGTAGGAATGAGGGGACGTATGATGTAGGGAAACTTGCCTGGCTCTCACAGCCTTGACTCTTTCTTGCCTTTGCAGTGCTGCTTGCTGCAAGCATCTTCCCACTTCTGTACCCTCTTCCCACTGACCCCAACGTGCAACGTTCATAGAAATCTCTGCATCTCCTATATTTAAGTTGCTGTAAACTTTGTAGAGTTTCGTGGTTCTTTATGTGTCTTCATTCAGTCCTGCATTTTGTTTAAATGTTTTTAGTCATCATAAATATTTTGAATATTTCAGAGCTCTTTATCTTTTCTCTCAAACTTAACTCATTTGCCTGCCCCTTGCAATGCTGCTGACAGTGTAAAAACCCTCCCTCACCCAGGGAGGGCACTTGTTTGGGAATAGCCCTTTCTTTTTCTTCTTCTTCTTGAGTCCACAGTCATGTTTTATTAATATACTCCTTCCTTGTCCAAATAACATTTTCAAGACCACATTTTCTTTTTCTGCCTTTGCAAATGAAGTTTCTGAATCTGCCATCTGGAGTACTTCAAGTACCTTCTCCCTCTGCTGATATTCCCATCTCTGCAATCTGTTCAAAATACAGCTGCTACAATTTTTCAGTAGTCTGTTACTTTCCTCATCTAGCTGAAGCTCAGGTATTGTCTTTGAATTCAAAGACCCGTGTCTCATATTTCTGCATGATAGTCTTTCTCCTTGGCACTTTTGGCACTTGAATCTGTCTTTTTTTCTTCCCCCACCCATGCCTTTACGTATGTTTCATGTCATATACTTTGATTTACAAAACTTCTGAGATGTTATATATGTTCATACTATTGCAAGAGAAAATGACTGCACCTCTGACCTTTCTTCTTGGGTATTAGAGTTTCCTGTTGTCTCTTTGGTTATACAGATAAATAGCATTTTAAACTATGTAAGGGGACAGGAATACATGTTACCTGTAGATCTTGTCTCATAGGTAGTTGGGAGATGTTTGTTGCTGAATGTCTTTTAAATCTGACTTATTTGTCCAGTGATTTTACATTGGAGCAAAGTGCACCAGTGGCATGTTTTCAGATCTGTTGTGTGCATAAATACAGCGTCATATTTTGTGGACATTTAGTATCATATGTGATTTCAGTTAGTAAATAGTCTTTTCTGCACTTGGCAGATTTCTTTGGTGAGGCAGATGTAATCTGCAGCTTTTATTGAAATGATATAAGAATTTAATTAAACTGGCAATCAGAATAGTATTAATTGCTATGTCATATACTTGACTTATTGTAGAACTAATGCTAATATTAACACAGGTAATACTTTTTTTTGTTATTAAGAAAAGCCAAGTCACTCTTAAATATTTTTTCATGTTTCATGAAGCTTTGGTCCCAAGGTTTCTGTGGCTTGTGTTTTGCATTTTGTTTGTGATTTTTTTGGGGGTTTACTTTGGAGAAAGGTAAGCTGCTGTGGCTACTTGTAATTTGAGGCTTTTTGGCTGGTAATGCAATGAAAAAGTAAACTAGTTATAATAGATCAAATAATAAATTTTAATTTATAGCTTGCTGTATGTGTCTTAGAAATGTTTTAGGTTAGTATAGTTAAATTGCTGTGAATCTCTTCTGTGTCACAGCAGCTGCCTTATGTTTTCTTCTCTTAAAATCTGCTGAGTAGATTTTCATAGCTTGAAATAGAGAATGTAGTCTATGTGTTGCTCATCAGTTTGTATTGCCACAAATATAAAAGGACTAGGGCAGTGATAGTTAGTGCTAATTCTCTCAGGTTAATACTAAAGTAAGCTCGATGTTTCCTGTCAGGCTATACAGTATTTGTGAAGCCAGACTGGACGAAGTCTTAAATTCTTAAATAATTGTCCCCTACTTTAGGCTACAAAAAGCATTAAATTGGCAAATATTCAGATCTCAGTATGAATTTGAATGCTTGCCTACTTATCTCTCTGGTAGCCATCTCTTTCTTCATTTGCTGTACAGGTTTTAGGTATTCAGTTCCTGAAAGAGCTTCCACTGTGCTTGCAGCTTTGCTAGGAAGGATGCCATTATGTTAATTTTTGTTATTAAAAGGTACTTAGTTAAGACTTTTTAGATCTTAAAAAGAACAAACAAGCTAATATTAAATCCAGTCCAATAAATTGTTCTTTAAGTTTGAACTTTGAGGTATTTATTTAGTATTATATTAACAATATTTTTGTCCTTATAGTTAGAGAAATTCTGAGTAATGTATGCCAATTGGTCAGTCCTGCTATTCCATTCCTAAAAATTGTTGAACTAGAAAAGAATGTATAGAGGAAATGAAAAAGGGAAGGTGTTACATAGACCTCAGACAAGCTATTTTATTTTTTTGTATTTTCTTCTCTCCTTTTTTTTTCAGTAGAGAGATGAATCTTTCTTGTGCAGTACTTATATTCTCCCTCCCTAACTTCCAGAACTTTTTCTGATGACAGAGCTTTGGAGGGCATTTCCAGTTTGTCCTGTGGCTCTTCAGTTCTAGAGCAATGTGTGTGTTGTCTCAGGTACAACATATACCAGAAACTTAGATAAGCTTCTAGTTTCTGTAGGACTCTTTGAGTTTAAGTGTACATTATGACTCTTATTTTTAGATACTTATGGCCACTTAGGGTCTTGAAATATTTCTACTAGTAAAGTGCAACTAAATGCTCTTCAAAATCTAAAGTTCAAGTTCTTTGTGTTGGATTTTCTCTGCCTACAGTGTTATGTTTATCATCTGACCTTCACAAATGTGTTTTCTTTTATAATGATTTTTGTCCGTAAGTGTCAGTACATTCGCTTAATAAATATTTATTTCTTTCTGCTTTAGAGTTCGTTATTCTGTTAAGTCCCTATTCACTAGTCCCATAGAGCATGACTTCATGTATGCCTGCTAAATTTAAATTCACTTCTCTTGAAGAGTTTGTATTTCTTATTTCAGCTGTAGTATAGAATTCTATTTGTTAAATGGATGTAACTTACTAATTGTAAATGGTATGGTTTTAAAATAGTTTCATATCAAAGTGAAAAGCAGCTTAACGTTGTCAGTAGTATCAAATTAAAACTACCTCTCTGAAGGTTTGATTGTGCCATTACCATATCAGTTTAGCTTTACTAGTTATAAGCTCTCCATAGGAAGTATTTTTTTTGAAGTTGTAGGATGATGTGTGAAGAGAAGAAACATGGTCAGCTGAGGCCTTGAGGACAGGCTAAAGTAGTTAATGAGAAGTGGTGTACTCTGGGGAAAGCTCTAAATAAATGCTTGAGTGTTGGCTACCAGGAGATACTTTATGCTGATAAGTAGAGATGGAATCAGTTGTTATGTGACGTGTCAGACAGCTCTTGCCCTGATGACTGGATGCAGTGGCACTGTTTCACTGGTGCTGGCTTCTAAAGTGAGCAGTGCCTTAAGGAGGGTGCGCTGGAGTCTTATCAGTATCATGCTCTATTAGTGAGCTTTTAAAGGAGTTACACTTTAGGTTTATTCTGTATGAAATATTATTTATTGAGTGTGCTGTACCAGGGAAATGTACCTTCCATAATCATGACTTCAAACAAGGAAGTCTCACAGAATACTTCTGATGATGGAATAATAAAGTCTAGCAGTGGTG